>APFE031143753.1:0-27180 GCA_000404065.3 Pinus taeda | reverse complement strand
AAGGAATAATATTTAAACCAATGGACTACTATTTTAAACCCAACACTAGTAAACCCAAAGGTAAATATTACAAACACTAAAATAAACAAGTTTTATTTTCTTTGTGAGACATTACAATGCCATTCAACAACGCAAAGGATTAATACTAAAACTCCAAGGGATTTTCAACATAGTAGAGTAATATTAAACCAAAGGGACTAATATTATAAAGAGAGGTGATTAATAATCCAAAGGAATTATTAATATTATAAACATAAAGGATTAATACTAAAACACCAATGGATTTAGAACCTAAGGGAATAATATTAAACCCAAGGGTTTAATATTATAAAACCAAAGTATATAAACCCAAAGTGGAGAAATTTTTGAGTAATGTATGAGATCACTTTTGAACACAATTTACCATGGTTGGTTATGTTTGACCATTATTGATATTATAATCCCCATTTAATAATAAACTCAAGCAATTTATAGTATGAATATAAGGGAAACATAAACCAAAGGTATAACCAAGGGATTATGAACTAGTACAATAATATTAAACAAGATGGACTAATATTATTAATCCCAAGGTATACAAACCCTAAAATAAATATGAAAAATATTAAAATAAACATGGTTGAATGGATAATGCCTAATAATTAATAATTTTAAATCAAGGGAATAATAAATCAAAGGAATTATTAATATTATAAACCGAAGGAACTATTAAACCTAATTATTTAATATTATGAACCCAGTGAATTAGTTAATCCAAAGGATAAATATTAAAAAGCCAAGGGATGAAAAAATGCAATGGATCGATATTACAAACACACTAGAATCATATATCTCACCATGAATGATATTATAAACCCAAGTTAATAATAAACCCAAGCTATTGATACCAAAACCTCAAGGGATTATGAACCTAAGGGAATAATATTAAACCCAAGGGACTAATATTATAAACCCAAGGTATATAAACCCTAAGTGGAGACAATTTGTTTCATAATGTGAGATTGGACCATGATTGACCACAGTTGACCATGCTTTGTTATGGTTTCCCGTGATTGGTATTATAAACCCAAGTTAATAATAAACCCGAGAGATTATCAACCCAAGGGAATAATATTAAACCCAAGGGACTAATATTAAAAACACGTCATTGGTAAAACTCAATATAAGTATTACAAACACTAAAATAACAATGGTTTACTTTCATGGTGAGACAATCTTTGTCACAATGCGACATTCAACCATGGTCGACCATGGTTGGCTATGATTGACAATGCTTGAGAACCATTTATATTATAATCCTAAGGGAATAATAAAGTGAAGGGATAGATGTTATAAACCCAAAGGAATAATAGAACCAAGGTATTAATGCTAAAACGAAAGATATTATGAACCCACAGAAATAATACTAAATCCAAGCGACTAACATTATAAGCACAACATTTGTAAACTTAAATATAAATATGACAAACACTAAAATAAACATGGTTTATTTTCATGGTGAGACAATCTTTGTCATAATGCAACATTAAAAAATGGTTGACCATGATTGATATTATAAACCTAAGGGAACAATATTAAACCCAAGGGGCTAATATTATAAACCCAATGTATATAAACCCTAACTGGAGACAATTTGTTTCCTCATGTGAGATGAGACCATGACTAACCACAGTTGAATATGGATGGTTATGGTTGACCATCATTAATGTTATAAACTTTTGGTTAATAGTAAACCCAAGAGATTATGGACCCGAAGGGAATAATATTAAATCCAAGGGACTAATATTAAAACCCCAACATCTCTGAACCGAGATATAAATATTACAAACAATAAAATCAACATGGCTTATTTTCATCATGAGACAATCTTTGTCTAATTGGAAAATTGAACCATGGTTGACCATGGTTAGCTATGATGAAAATGGTTGACCATCATTGGTATTTTAGACCCAAGTGATTGATATTATAAACCCATGGGATTGATATTATAAACCCAAAGAAATAATAAAGCCAAGGGATTAATACTAAAACCTCAAGGGATTATTAACCCAAGGGAATAATATTAAACCCAAGGGACTAATTCTATAAACACAACATTGGTAAACCAAAATATAAATATTTCAAATACTAAAAAGAACATGGTTTATTGTCATGGTGAGACAATCCTTTTCATAATGCGACATTCAAACATGGTTGATCATGGTTGGGTATGATTGACAATGGTAGACCATGATTGATATTATAAACCTAAGGGAATATTAAATCCAAGGGATTGATATTATAAAACCAAAGGAATAATAAACCCGAGGGATTATTACTAAAACCCGAATGGGTGATGAATCAAAGGGATAATATTAAACCCAAGGGATTGATATCAAAAACCAAAAGGAATAATAAACACAATAAATTAATACTAAAACCCCAATTGATTATTATAAAGAGAAGGGATTAATAAACCAAAGGTATTATTAATGTTATAAAACCAAGGGATTAGTAAACCCTAAATGGATAAAAAAAAATCGATAATGTGAGATGGCACCATGATTGACCACAATTGACTCTCGTTGGTTATGGTTGACCATGATTGATATTATAAACCTAAGTTAATAATAAACATAAGTGATTGATTTATGAATACAAGGGAAACATCAACACAAGGGATTAATAGTACAACCCAAGGGATTATGAACACAAGGGAGTAATATTAAAAAGCCAACATTGGTAAACCAAAATATAAATATTACAAACACTAAAATAAGCATGGTTTATTTTCATGGTGAGACAATCATTGTCACAATGCAACATTCAACCATGGTTGATCATGGTTGACTATGATTGACAATGGTTTTCCACCATTGATATTATGAACCCGAGGGAATAACAAACCCACAAGTTGATATCATAAACCCAAAGGAATAATAAACCCAAGTCATTAATACTAAATCCCCAAGGGATTATGGACCCAAGTGAATAATATTAAACCCAAGGGCCCAATATTATAAACACAACATTGGTAAATCCAAATATAAATACTACAAACACTAAAATAAACATCGTTTATTTTCATGGTGAGACAATCCTTGTCACACTGCGACATTCAACCATGGTTAACCATAGTGGACTATAGTTTAAAATGATTGACCATGATTGATATTATAAACCTAAGGGAATAATAAACCCAAGGAATTCATATTGTAAACCGAGAGGAATAATAAACCCAAGGGATTAATATTAAAACCCCAAGGAATTATGAACCCAAGGGAATAATATTAAACCCAAGGGATTAATATTACAAACACAACATTGGTAAACGCAAGTATAAATATTACAAACACTAAGATAGACATGGTTTATTTTCATGGTGAAATAATCCTTGTTACAACGTGACTTTCAACCATGGTTGACCATCGTTCCCTATTATTGACAATGGTTGATCATGATTGATATTATAAACATAAGGGAATTATAAACCAAATGGATTGAAATGAGAAATCCAAAGGAATAATAAGCCCAAGGAGTTAATATTAAAAACCCAAGGGAATAATGTTAAACCCAAGAAATGAATATTATGAACCCAATGTATATAAACCCTAAAGTAAATATTATAAACACTAAAATAAACATGATTTATGATAGTTGATTTTCATATTGAGACAATCCTTATCACAATTCCATGTTGGACGGTTGTTGACATCATAATAAACCATGGTTGAATCGAGAATAATAAACCTAAGTGATTGAGATTATTTAGAGAAATTAACAATAAAGCCAAGGGATTAATACTAAAACCACAAGGGATTATGAACCTAAGGGAGTAATATTAAACATAAGAGGCTAATATTATAACACAACGTATATAAACACCAAGATAAATAATGAAAATACTAAAATAAACATGGTTGAATTAATAAACCCTAAGAATTAATATTTTAAACTCAAGGGATTAATAAACCAAAGGGATTATTAATATTATAAACCCAAGGAACTAATAAACCCAACTGTTTAATATTAAAACCCCAATGAATTAGTGAATCCAAATGATAAATATGAAAAACTTAATGGATCACAGAAGACAAACAGCTAATATTACAAACATAAGAGATTGATAAAGCTCACCGTGATTGATATTATAAACCCAACTTAATAATAAACCCAAGGGATTAATACTAAATCCCCAAGGGAACCCAAGGAAATAATATTAAACCCAACACACTAATATTATAAACCAACATTGTTAAATCCTAATATCGATAATAGAAACACTAAAATAAACATGGTTTATTTTCATGGTGAGACATTACTTGTCACAACGTGATATTCAACCATGATTAACCATTCTTGGCTATGATTGACGATGATTGATCATGATTGATATTGTAAACCTAAGGGAATAATAAATGAAAGGGGTTTATATAACCCCAAAGGAATAATAAACCCAAGGGATTAACACTAAAATCCAAAGGGAATAATATTAAACCCAAGGCAATAATATTAGAGAGAGAAGGTATATAAACCCCAAGGGATTAATAAACCCTAGGGATTGTTAATATTATAAACCCAACATCATTACTAAATCTTGTCTAAAAGCATCGATAAGTGTTAGTAAACCTTATCAATAATATTACACTATATGAATATGAACATGAAGATAAATAAACCCAAGGGATTGATATTATAAACCCAAGGTAAGATTATAAACCAAAGGGAAGATTATTACACCCAATGGATTAATATTATAAAAATGAGGTATATAAAACCTAAGATAAATATTGCAAACCTTAGAATTATCATCGATGACCATGGTTTCTTTTCATCTTGAAAACATCTTTGTCACAATTTGACATTGAATCATGGTTGACCATGGTTAACAATATTTGAATTTCATATTAAGACAAACTCTTTCATAATGTGACATTCTAACATGGTCGACCATGACTATAAACCCAAGGGATTTATATTAAACCATGGGACTCATATTATAAAACCTATGAATGTGACAAAGGACCATGGTTGACAATGGTTGATTTGCATATTGAGACAATCTTTGTCACAGTGTGACGTTGCACCTTTGTTGACCATGGTTGACCATGAATGATTTTCATATGGAGAAAATCTTTCCCACACTGTGAGGTCCGACCATGGATGACCATGATTATAAACCAAGTGCATTTTTTTTTTGGTACGTAAGCACCCACGGGGGATTTGAATCAGCGACGTATCATAAGGAGTGCCTTAAGAGTGCACCCATTCACCCTCAATCCAAAGCCCCGTGGGCTTAAAACAAGGGGATTTATATTAGACCTAGGTCTTACTATAATAAATCATATGAATAACATTAATCCTTAGGAATAAAAACCCTTGGATTAATAAACCCAAGGGATTCATGTTATAAACCTAAGGGAATAATAAACGAAAGGGTTTATTACTAAAAACCAAAAAGATTATAAACACGAGGGAATAATGTTAAACCCAAGGGATAAATATTATAAACCCAAGGTATATAAAACCCAAGGGATTAATAAATCATAGGGATTGTTAATATTATAAACCCAATAAATAAATTGTTGACAATGATTGTCACATTGTTTGTCACATTGTGATGATGCTTGTCCCACTGCGATGTTGGATAGATTTTAGTACCATACCAACATCAAAATATTAAACCTAAGGGATTATTGATTATTAAACGTGAGGGATTATTGATATTTTAAAACCAATGTGGTTAATAAACCCAAGGGACTAATAAATTATGAACAAAAGCAATTAATATACCCAAGGGTTTAAAAAGGTATGATGAAAGCATTTTACCATCATTGATATTTCAAACCTAAGGGAATAATAAACCCAAGGGATTGATATTATAAAATCAAAGAAATAGTAAAATCAAGGGATTAATACTAAAACCCCAA
Source organism: Pinus taeda (assembly GCA_000404065.3). NCBI lineage: Eukaryota > Viridiplantae > Streptophyta > Pinopsida > Pinales > Pinaceae > Pinus > Pinus taeda. Next base: position 21,271 of record APFE031143753.1, on the reverse strand, counting down.
GGGATTGTTTACCCAAGGGAATAATATTAAACCCAAGGGACTAATTTTATAAACACAACATTGGTAAACCAAAATATAAATATTATAGATACTAAAAAAAGCATGGTTGACCATGGTTCGGCATGATTTAAAATGGTAGACCATGATTTATATTATAAACATAAGGGAATAATAAACCTAAAGAATTGGTATTATAAAACCAAAGGAATAATAAACCCAACGAATTAATACTAAAACCCCAAGGGATTATGAACCCAAGGGAGTAATATTAAACACGAGGGTCTAATATTATAAACACAAGTGGTTAATAAACCAAAGTGATTATTAATATTATAAACCCAAGGGATTAATGCTAAAAGCCCAAGGGATTATGAACCTAAGGGAATAATATTAAACCCAAGTGTGTAATATTATAAACCCAAATTATATAAACCCTAAGTGGAGAATTGTTTTTCCATAATGTGAGATGGGACCATGATTAACCACAATTTACCATGGTTGGTTATGGTTTACCATATTGGTATTATAAACCCAAGTTAATTATAAACACAAGTGATTGATATTATGAATACAAGGAAAAATTAAACTCAAGGGATTAATACTATAACCCAAGGGATTATGAACCCAAGGGAGTAATATTGAAAACCCAACATTAGTAAACCAAAATATAAATATTACAAACACTAAATAAACATAGTTTATTTTCATGGTGAAACAATCCTTGTAAAATTGCCACATTCAACCATGGTTGGTCATGGTCGTCTATGATTGACAATGGTTGACTACCATTGATATTATAAATCTAACAGAATAAAAAGCCCATGCGATTGATATTATCAACCCAAAGGAATAATAAACTTAAGGTATTAGTACTAAAATCCCAAAGGATTATGAACCCAAGTGAATGATATTGTTAGGCCCCTATACTACTAGTGTAACCCCTTATTGTTATTAGTACAACCCACTTATTATATTGATGTACCCATGTAGTGCCCATATTCTTACTATTGTGTCCCATAGAAGCCCACTATTATTATTATTGTGCCCTTACATTATTATTGTTATGTCAGCTTTGGTTATGTTATGACCCCTTAGACTCCTATATATAGAAAGGAGGTCTTTTCATTTGTATTATCCAAGAATTGTTCATTTATGTAATGTAAAGGAGGTCGCCCACTCGAAGAGGCTGAATTCTAAGGCATTGATCTATATTTTCTATCTTTTCTTGAGCTTGTTTCATAACATTTGGTATGAGAGCTTTGGATTCTAGGGTTTCGCTACTCCAAATAGGTCATCATGGTAATTTTTCTATAACTTCTTTTCTGAAACGTTTCATAAGCTCAAAAAAAACCCATTTGAGAAGACATCGGGTCCGAATTTTAGAGCTATTCGCGCTATATTTGTGGAGATATGATCTGAGGAAGTTGGTCTTTTTGCAGACTCCTCAATTACATTCCAAACATGTGACCTAGGGAAAAGTGTCATAACTTTCTCTCTTAGAATCACATTGAAATTTCGTAAGAAGATACAGAAAGAGGACGGACTGTAGTTTTCTTATATATATGTTTCAGAGCTAAAGGTCAAAACAATGACACGTGGCACTTCATACAAGTTCACTCTTCTAGAAAGGTCTATAATCATGTCATCTTGGGAGATTGTGCATAACTCTTTCTTGGAGAATCCAATTTGGATCAGACTGCCGGCATTGGAAAGAGGACACAGAGGGATACTATAGGTCACAATTTCAGAACTTAAAGATCGGAAAGTATAGAGTTATAGCCATTTCAAGATCGAGCTCTTAAAATAAAGAAAAAGCAAGATGATGAAGTTTGATGGCAAGGATCCCGTAAATTGGATACTTCAGATGGAGCAATATTTTGATCTACATGGTGTACCACTGTTACAAAAGGTATGTATTGCATCTTCATATTTAGAACCAGTTCAATTTTTATGGTATGAAGGGATTTTTTCCCGTAAACAACTTGTTATGTGGTCAATTTTCACGGAGGAAATGATAGCACATTATGAGGATACAAAGATCAACACCTTCTTTAGAGTAACACCACAACAATTGGAAAGAGTAAAGGGGATTTGTGACATATTAGAAAGCAAAACTATGGAAATCAAGAAGCATACACCTCACAACTATAAAGATGGAAGTGTTGCTTCTCCTAGCCTTCCACAACCTACAAGGGTTACACCACAACAATTGGAAGAAAAAAGAGAAAAAGGGCTTTGTTATAATTGTGATAGCAAATTAACTAAAGGTCATAAGTGGGCTCAGAAGAAATTATTCTACATAGAATATGAAGAGAAGGAAGAAAAGGATCAAGAAACATAGAAAGAAGAGGATATACGGCAGGACCCCTCCCTAGAGAAAGAAGAAACGAATCAGACCATATCTTGTAAAGCATTGGCAAGAATTACGACTCAAACTCTCAAGATAGAAGGACATATCAAGAAGAAAAAGGTGCAAGAAGTGAAAGATCACATCGAGAAAGAAGAAATGAATCCAACCATATCTTGTAATTCATTGTTCGAAATTACCACTCCTCAAACTATCAAGATAGAAGGACATATCAAGAAGGAAAATGTTCAAGAAGTGAAAGATCACATCGAGCATCATGAAATGAATCCGACTATATCTTGTAAAGGATTGGAAGAAATTACCACTCCTCGAACTGTAGAGATAGAATGACATATCAAGAAGAAAAAGGTTCAAGCAATGAAAGATCACAATGAGCATCAACAACAAGTTCTCCAACTTTTAAAGGATAATGCCACTTCGGTGCAAAATCAAACGAAACAATAGGTAGATCAACATCGTCGTGAAAAATGTTTTGATGTAGGTGATTGGTTATTTTTACTCCTACATCTCAAGCAAGCTATTTATGAGAAGTAAATGTTGGCAATACTACATGCACTTAAAAAATGGCGACCTTACCGAATGACAAGACTCTTCAAGGATGAGGATGTGGAAGCATTGTTTTCTGCTATTTCAATTATCTGACCAGATTGGATAAACGAAGCAAGGCATGAATGGAAGAAGGACGAAGAAGTATGGCCACTTATTCAAAAGTTACAAAAGATCCTAATTCAAACAATATTCCCAGAAATTGAAGAGGAACGAAAAATCATATTGGAACGTGGAGCAATCATAGAAACAAGAACCCGCCAGCTATGAAATCGATCAATTTCATCCTATCTCATCAAGTGGAAGAACTTATCTGCTAAAGATTCCACATGGGAAGACAAGAATTCTATACAGAAGCATCAAGAACTACTCAAGCATTGAGGACAACGGTTTTTGAATCAGAGGGGAATGTTAGGCCCCTATACTACTACTGTAACCCATTATTGTTATTAGTACAACCCACTTATTATATTGATTTACCCATGTACTTCCCATATTGTTACTATTGTGCCCCATAGAAGCCCACTATTATTATTATTGTGCCCTTACATTATTATTATTATGTCGTCTCTCGTTATGTTATGACCCCTTAGACTGCTATATATAGAAAGGAGGTCTTTTCATTTGTATGGTCCAAGAATTGTTCATTAATGTAATATAAAGGAGGTTTCCCCCTCGAAGAGGTTGAATTCTAAGGCGTTGATCTATCTTTTCTATCTTTTCCTGAGCTGGTTTCATAATAGATATTAAAACAAAGGGCTTAATATTATAAACACAACACTCGTAAATCCAAATATAAATACTACAAACACTAAAATAAACATGGTTGGTTTTCACGGTGAGACAATCCTTGTTACAATGCGACATTCAACCATTGTTGACCATAGTTTTCTATGGTTGACAATGGTTAACCATGATTGATATTATAAACCTAAGGGAATAATGAACCCAAGGGATTAATATTAAAACCCGAAGCAATTATGAACCCAAGGGAATAATATTATACCTAAGGCACTAATATTACAAATGCAACATTGGTAAAGTCAAGTATAAATATTACAAACACTAAAACAGGCATGGTTTATTTTCATGGTGAGACAATCCTTATCACAATGCGACATCCAAACAAGGTTGGCCATCATTTTCTATGATTGAAAATGGTTGACCATGATTGATATTATAAACCTAAGGGAATAATATTAAACCAAATGGACTAATATTAAGAACATAATGTATATAAACCCTAAGATAAATCTTATCAACACTAAAATAAACATGATTGACGATCGTTGATTTTCATATTGAGACAATCCTTACCACAATTCCATGTTGGACCATGGTTGAAATCATAATAAACCATTTTTGACTTGGGAATAATAAATGATAAAAGAGTGTAGTGTATTAGAGAAGGGGGAAGAAACATAAAGTTTTTTCATAAATTAACTTTGAATCACAACTCACATAAAACAATTTTAAAACTAAGATATTTTCAAGGGAAAGAGCTTGTCTCCCACAAAGAAATGGATTTTGTCCAAGTAAAACACTTCCTTAGCATTGCAAAGGATCCTCTCTTAGACAGGTCATGATTTTTTAATGAATTCGTAGGGTACATTCCCAAGCTTGTAACAAAGGAAGACAATTATATTATTAATAGGCTAGTGTGTGAACATGAGGTCAGTGAAGTTATCAATGACATGCAAAATGGGAAAGCTCCACGCGGAGATGGTTTCAATGTGGACTTCTTCAAAGCATGCTGTAAAAAGGTCAAATAAGACATCCTTGATGTAATGGAAGACTCAAGAAGATCCAGATTGTTCTTGAAGGCTCTTAGTGCCTCTTTCATAGCTTTGATTCTAAAGCAGGAAAAAACTATGACATCGGACAAATTTAGACCCATATATTTATGCAATGTGGTGTAAAAAATCATTTCCAAATTGATTGCTACTAATAATTTCTTAAGAGAAATAATCAAGATGGTATGATCATACAGCTTGACCTAGAGAAAGCTTATGACAAGCTAAGTTGGTCTTACATCAGGGCAGTGTTGAAAGCTTATGGGTTCAATCTTTCTAGAACCTTCATGCCTTCGAGGGGTCTCAAACAAGGAGATTCACTTTCCTCCTTCCTCTTTGTGCTCATGATGGAAGGGCTAGGTAGCGCGATAAAAATGGCAAGTGCTCAAGGAAGAATTCAGGGTTTGAAACTCACCATTGATGGAGTTGCTTCAACTCAACAAAAACTTGTTGAAGACACTATGCTGCAGGGAATTCCCAAGGTCAAGGAAGCAAAAGATTTTAAAGAAACCTTGAACGACATTTCTATGGCTGTTGGTATATACGTAAGCCTTGAAAAGTCAAAATTTTTCTTTCTTAACACTCACACTGTTATTAAGAGAAACCTTACTAGAATTCTAGGGTTCCAAAGGGATGAGTTACCCTCTAAGTACTTTCGAATGCCCCTTACACACAAACATCTAAGCAGGGGAGTGTGGGATCCGTTCATTAAAAAACTTCATGATAAGGTTAGGAAATGGACATGCAAATCCTTGAATTTAGCAGGGCACCTTGTGCTCACAGAAGTTGTCTCGCAGGCCATACTCATTTTCATGATGTCAGCTCTTCGTGCTCCTAAAGGATTTATGTAGCAGATTAGGAACATTCAAAGAAATTTTCTTTGGGGAAAAGGGGAAGAGAAAAAGAAACTCGCTTTGGTAGCTTGGGATAAGCTCTGCAAACCTAAGGCCCATGAAGGTTTGGATCTTCATGATCCTAAAACCCTCAGCAGGGTTTACGGTGCAAAGCTTTGGTGGAGGTGGCTTAAGGAATTGGCAATGTCATGGGCCAAGTTTTGGAGATAAAAATATGCAAATAATTGACAAGAGAGGGATCATATTCAAATTTCTGGTCTTATCAAGGGCTCCCACATTTGGAATCTTGCTTGGGAAAATAGAAGCATTGTCCAACAACAAAGCTTATGGGAGATCCAAGCAAGGAACCTCAAAAGATTCTTGGAGGACAAATCATAGCAATAACCAAAATTGATTAGGGAAGATCCATCCACTCTCAAGAAGGACACTAACAATAAAGGTTTATGCATGGTAAGTGACTTCTGGGCTTAGGTAAGGAACAATTGAAAATGGAAAATATGGAAGGATCTAGGCTACAAGGAAGAGAGCACTTTGAAAGCTTAGGCAGACTCTATTGCTATGGACTTGGTGGTGGGCTCCAGTATTGCAACAATAATAGTGCAACTCCTAGGATTCCCTTATTTACTTTTTTTAACCGAGTAGTTCGTAATAAACTTGGAAGCGTCTGTGCTATATGCACAAGTACTAGCTCTTGCCGCATGTTGTCACTTGATTAGCTCGCACAATTCTGCTAGGAGCTTAACCCAACTTCTATGAGATTTTAGAAGAATATTTTAACTAATGGATGAAAGCTAACTCAAAGGAGGCTAATCTACTTGCAGAAAGAAGCTAAAACCTGAACGGAAATGCAAACCCTAGCAAACCCTAGTTTTACCAACTAACCCTATTGGTGTAAGAAGTAGGATGAAAGCTACAGAAAGTGATGCCATTGACTCTTGGGAAGGTTAAGTTAATGTGTCTAAGCTACTTCTGAAGTGAAATCTGAAAGGGAACATCTTTTTGTAATTTTGAGTAATCTTGTAGAATTATTATGTATGTGTTTTAACTGTTTTTTACTGTGTAGAGGTTATTTGATGAAAGGAAATGTCGAGGGCACTTGAAGGAGGTTGGGAAGGTGAGAAGAGGGCCTAAGGGGTCCCTAGCACCCTTCCAAATAGTTTCACAATGTTCGGGTCTCGAGAAACCGCTCTCGTGAGATTCTAGAAGAATTGTGCACGGGTTCTACACGATGTTCTGCACGATGTTCCGAAAGGGGATTTTGGACTGTTGATGGTGGAAGAAAGGTGGACAAATGAGATTGAGGTTGGATGAGGGTGTGAGGAGGTCTAAGACCTAGTGAATGATGCTGAGGAGTGATTAAGGTGGTTGGATTTTGTTAGAGGATGGAAGGAGCAAGGTTGTACAAAGGTATGGAAATTAGGTCAAGTCGGAAAGGGGTGGAAAATGAAGGAAATAATCTAAGTTAGAGGATTGAGGAGGTTGTATTGATGGAGGAAGGGTAGGCAGGAAGTTATCACAGGTGCTTTGCATGTTATTTTCCAAAATTGATCAAACGAAGAGTAGGGAAACCAAAGATCTAGCTACTTTAACCTAATTTGACCTAAATACCAGAGATCATGATGGACAAAAGTTTACTGGCAGAAAATCATGTAAGAAAACTATGAAAACCAAGCACGAATGGATCTAAGCATGTAATCACAACTGGTACCAAGTTTTGCAACTAAGAATCTAACACTAGCAATTGCATGAAGAAGCAAGAACAATGTTTTTTTGGCACGAAGGACACCTTGGTCTGAGCTCATGGTCCCGAGGAGGGAGAGGTGAGATCAAGGGTTGTGTGATGGCCTTTTTGAAGATCTTTTCTGTTACCAACCTATAAAATCAATCTGAAACATGAAAAGCTATTTCAATCGTTAAAAATGACCTAGTTAACCAAGCAAAATTTTAATCTACTAGCAGAAATTATTCTATGAATACAGAAAAAAAACATATAGCAGTACACAGAGGAGGTCCTATCACTTGGATTGAACCCAACCCAAAGAGCTACAGGCTCCTAAGAAGAAGATCAGAGCTGATGCAAAATGAAATTGATCTCCATTACTTAGAAAATAACCATGTCACAAGATGTTTTACAGTAGAAGCTCCAAAATGAGCTGAAAAATATAGCAGCACTAAAGTGAGAAATAAAATTTTTCCAAAAGTAAACTATGAAGGTTGGTAGCCTTCCTTCTTATGCACTACGAGGACCTCCAACATCCCTCCTGAACTCAAGGGGCTTGGCTGCTCAAAATGCAAGTGATTAGTCACTTTACAAAAAGCTGCTCAGCTGCCCTTGGGAGTCATCTTTGGTGGCCTGCTGAACTCTGAGCTAATGGGAAGAATTCTAAGAAGGGGCCATTTAGTGCAGGAAACAACCTTCCTACAAATCCTCAACCTTGTTCCCTCGTGTTTGGCTCTCAACTGGCTCATAAATGCTTGACGTTGGTCGAAACGTTGTCCAAAAATCTGCAATAACCACGTACTAGACTACATGGTCAAGTGACTATTCTCATTCAGCAATTAACATAAATATACTCAAAATCATGCATAAACTATGAAGAATGGTGGATTAATCGAGAATAATAGGCAATAATGATCCCAATAAGTTACCCATTTTTGGGGCTCATCACTTTGAACAGAGGAAGATTTTGGTATCATCCTCGTTTGACCAAATGAGATGGGTAAGAAACGAAGAAGGAAAATTTAACCTCAAAGAAGCGAAACAAATAGTCCTAGGGTTGGATTATCTAAATGGTTATAAGGTATGGAAGGACCTTTTGCATCACCCGCATTGCATGAAAATATTCTGAAAATAAGTTTTGTTGCCCATCCAAATGCTATCTATGTGGTTCACAAGAGGAGACAATGGAACACTTACTGAACCTCTGCCCATTCACCTCTACCTTGTGGGATTGGGTTGGCCTCAATCTTCAGGAAAACTGATAGGGATACACTCAATATTACCAACACTTCGAAAAATTGGAGAAAAGAGTTCTAAGGCAGTGATATCATCACTAAATCTTGGACTCTCATTCCAAGCTTCTTAATCTAGGATGTGTGGAAAGAACACACTCATAGGATTTTCAAGAACAAAACTGGCACAACCCAGAACACTACTACACAAATATTAAGACAACTCAAACACATTGTTGGCACCATGTTATGGAGACCTCCTGAGAACCCAACTCTACCCCGCGATGCTAGCATATTGTTGTAGTTGCGTCTCCATTCATTGTTCCCAAGAGCATACACAAGGATGTGAGCCATATAAATGTTGGTAAAGAATTTTGACACCCTCCTCCTCATTGTTTCTATAAAATTAACATAGATGGAGCCTCTAAAGGTAATCCAGAGATGGATGGCTTTGGCGAGGTCATTAGAGATAAGTAGGGGTGCATAAAGGATATATTTCATAGTCATTTGGGGACTTCCACCAATAAAATGATGAAGCTCATTGCGTTTGAGAAGTGCCTAGAAATACTAATCTAGTCAAATTCACATAATTCCATCATTGAGGTAGACTCTGAATTGGTTATTAATAGGGCCAAGAAGATTTGCAATGGAAAAGCAATTGGAAAAGTCTTAAAACATCGGTGGCTTTTGCAGGTCTTTCAGTGGGTTCATTCGCACCTACAAACCCTGAGAACATCTAACTTCGTTCATGTGCGAAGAAAGGCCAATATGCTACTTAATCATCTAGCAAATGAAGGAGTATTTTGCGAGGAAAGTTACATGAGGTATGCTTGGGATTTGACACCCTCAAGGAAATTGCATGAGCATTGTCAAAGATAGGTAGCCAAAGACATGGAAAACTTCCAAACTATTAGGAATGAACAAGAAGGAAGACTAGAGGAAGAATGAGAAAGCAGAAGCGTAATTCATTCACAACCATTGATCCCCTAGAAATGCTTAAAATAGAGCTTTCTACAGGGTATAGGCACTCGGTAAACAAAAGGCCTCTTAGAAGGTTGTTGATCACATATCTTAACAACCTTTATCATCGAATGACCATCGGGTGGAAAAGTAATCAAAGGTTAACTATTCAAGTGGACCCAAATATTTTTAGATTAGCCATTTATAATATTCTTCGGGTCTGAAAAGAAGGTAAATATTGTCCAAGTTCCCATTCCGATATCTCAGAGAACCGTGAGATCAAAAAAGGTTTAATCTTGTGGACTTTAGGTTCTAAAAGTGATCAGAGCTTAAGCTTCAAACCAGACTCAAACATTTGTAAACAATGGCTCACAATCCTTATTGGGTCTGTGAACCAGGTAAAAGGGTTGCATGTTGCCAAGGAGATATTGTTCATGACCATCGGCTCTTATGGGATCTAGATTGAAAGGACATTGGGTTTCAACATGGGAGGAGGCTAGGTCCAAAAAAGGACCTGATGTTTTACACAATGACTAATTATTTACCCTGTGAGATACATAAAGCTTGTAAAGGGCGAGCTTACCATTGAAGTGAATTCTTTAATAATCGTCGAATCATTGTGGATCTCATTGAATGACCATCAAGTTGGATCATGGAAGGTGGTTTAAATTCTAAGATTTAGGTAGAGGGTTTCAAGTTTATTTCAGGTTGTGAAACTGGTTAGTCATCATAGGATTAGCCCTTGTTGGTCCTTACACTTGTAAAGCCATCTAACATTTGTAATATTTGATCGAGTTAATAGAACGATCCACTCTTATTTGACAAAAAGAAAATAATCAATAATCCTTTAAGTTTAATATTGTGATGTTGGAATTGTATGGAAATTTATCCAATGTGGTAGTGTGATAAGCATTCTCACAATGTGACAGTCATTGTTAGCAATTTATTCAAGTTGCATTGAAACATTGAATAAATTACGGTTTAATATTCTCATATATTATATTGGATTAAGGGATTAATGTTTATTATGTTTTATAATATTGGTTTTAGGGTCTATAATATTAAGTTTTATAATGGTATCATTTATAATATTATTTTTAGGGTTTCTAATCCCTTGGGTTTATAATATCAATCCCATGGATTATAATCACTTTGGTTTATAATATAAATCTTATGGTTTAATAGTATTCTCATGGTTTCATTATGCTTTAGGTTCGTAATATGAATCGAGTGGGCTTAAATTTTATCTTAATGTTTATCATCATATGGTTTATAATATTAACCCTAGGGTTTTTAATCCCTTGGGTTTATAATATAAATCCTTGGTTTAATATTATTACAATGGGTTCGTCATCCTATTGGTTTATAACATGAGTCCTTAGTGTTTATTAATCCCTTTAGTTTATAATATTATTAATCCCATGGCTTTATTAATCTATTGGGTTTAAAATATAATTAATATCTTAAGTTTAAGAATTTATAATCCCTTGGGTTTAATATTGTGACATTGCAATGGTATGAAAAACTATCGAGCGTCACAATGTGACAAGTGTCATCCCAATGTGACAAACATTGTAGTAATCATTGTCACAGTGACACGGTACATTGCAAGCTATACAATGTCGTGTTGTGACGTTGAATAAATTAGGGTTTAATATGCTAGTTTATAATATTTTATTTAGGGTTTACAATCTAAAACTTTATAACCATATGGTTTATAATAGTAATCCTAGGGTTTTTAATTCCTCAAATTTATAATATTGATACTAGTGTTTATAATCCCTTGGATTTAATATTATTTCCTTCGGTTCATAATCCCCTCGGTTTTTAGTGTTAATCCATTGGGTTTATTATTCCTTTAGGTTTATAATATCAAAACCTTTTGTTTATTATTCCCTTAGGTTTATAATATCAATCATGCTCAATCGTCGTCAATCATAGCCAAGCAAGGTCAATCATGGTTGAATATCACATTGTGATAAGGAATGTCTCAGCATGAATGTAAAGCATGTTTATTTTAGTGTTTCTAATATCTATATTAGTGTTTAACAATGTCGGTTTAAAATATTAGTCTATTGGGTTTAATATTATTCTGTTGGGTTCATAATCCCTTTGGGGTTTTAGTATGAATCCCTTGGGTTTATTATTAGGTTGGGTTTATAATATCAATCATGGTGAGATTTTTGAATCTCTTGTGTTTGTAATATCAATCCATTATGCTCCTTGATCTCATAGTTTTTTAATTTTATTCCTTGGGTGCACTAATTCGTTGGGTTTTTAATATTAAATAATTGGGTTTATTAGTTCCTTGGGTTTATAATATTAATAATCCCTTTGGTTTATTAATCCCTCGAGTTTAAAATATTAATCCTTAGGGTTTATTAATTCAACCATGTTTATTTTAGTATTTTTAATATGCATCTTAGTGTGTGTATACCTTATGTCATAATATTAGTCCCTTTTGTTTAATATTATTCCCTTAGGTTCATAATCCCTTGTGGTTTTATTATTAATCCCTTGGATTTATTGTTCATTTCTCTTTATAATCTCAATCACTTGGGTTTATTATTCCCGAGTCAACCATGGTTATTACAATGTCAACCATGGTCCAACATGGAATTGTGAGAAGGATTGTCTCAATATGAAAATCAACGATCATCAATCATGTTTATTTTAGTGATTATAATATTTATCTTATGGTTTATATACATTGGTTCATAATATTAGTCCCTTGGGTTTAATATTATTCCCTTAGGTTCATAATCCCTTGGGGTTTCATTATTAATCCCTTGGGCTTATTATTCATTTGGGTTTTTCAGATCAATCCCTTTGGTTTATTATTCCCTTAGATTTATATTATCAATCATGGTCAACCATTCTCAATCATAGACAATGATGGTCAACCATGGTTGACTGTCACATTGTGACTATGATTGTCTCACAATGAAAATAAACCATGTCTATTTTAGTGTTTCTAATATTTGTACTTGGGTTTACCAATGTTGCATTTGTTTTATTAGTCCCTTGGGTTTAATATTATTTCCTTGTGTTCATAATTCCTAGGGGTTTTAATGTAAATCCCTTGGGTTCATATTTCCTTGGGGTTTTATTATAAATCCCTTGGGTTTATTTTAGTGCTTGTAATATTTATATCTCAATTTACGAGGGTTGTTGTTGTAATACTAGGTTCTTGAGTTTAATATTGTTCACTTGGGTTCATAAACCCTTGGGGTTTTAGTATTAATACCTTGGGTTTATAATATCAATACAATGGGCATGCTGTTCCCTTAGGTTTATAATATGAATGGTGGTTAGTCATTGTGAATCATAGCCAACTATAATCAACCATGGTTGAATGTCGTACTATGACAAGGATTGTCTCACCATGAAAATAAAACATGTTTATTTTAGTGTTTGTAATTATATGTTTTGGTTTACCAATGTTGAGTTTTTAATATTACTCCCTTGGGTTCATAATCCTTTGGGTTATAGTTTTAATCTCTTGGTTTTATGCTTCCCTTGTATTCATAATATCAATCACTTGTGTTTATAATTAGCTTGTGTTTATAATATCAATCATGGTCAACCATAATGAGCCATGGTAAATTGTTCTTAATCATGGTCGGATCTCACATTATGGAAAAAACATTCTCCAATTAGGGTTTATATAATTTGGGTTTATAATATTAGACACTTGGGTTTAATATTATTCCCTGCAGTTCAGAATCCCATGGGTTTATAATAATAATAATCCCTTTGGTTTATTAATCCCTTATGTTTATAATATTAGTCCCTTTGGTTTAATATTACTCCATTGGGTTCATAATCCCTTGGGATTTTAGTATTAATTTGTTGGGATTACTATTCCTTTAGGTTTATTATTCCCATGGCTTATAATATAAATCATAGTCAACCATTGTCTATCATAGCCAACCATGGTCAACCATGGTTAAATGTCACATTGTGACAAGGATTGTCTCACAATGAAAAAGACCATGTTTATTTTAGTGTTCGTAATATTTATATTTAGGTTTACCAACATTGGGTTTATAATATTAATCCCTTGGGTTTAATATTAATCCCTTGGGTTTAATATTATTCCCTTGGGTTCATCGCCCCTTGCAGTTTTACTATTAATCCCTCAGGATTATTATTACTTTGGCTTTATAATATCAATTCCTTGGTTTTATTATTATCTTAGGTTCATAATTTCAATCATGGTCTACCATTGTCAATCATACCCAACCATAGTCAACCATGTTTGAATGTCACATTGGCACAAGGATTGTCTCACCATGAAAATAAAACATGTTTTCTTTAGTATTTGTAATATTTATATTTTTTTTTACCAATGCTGTGTTTATAAAATTAGTCCCTTGGGTTTAATATTAATCCCTTGGGGTTTTAGTATTAATCCCTTGGTTTTATTATTTGTTTGGGTGTATAATATGAATCCCTTAGGTTTATTATTCCCTTAGGTTTGAAATATCAATGATGGTCAAACATTGTGAGCATATCTTATTAAACCCTTGGATATATTAATTCATTTTGTTCATAATGTATTAATCCCTTGGTTTATTAACCCCATCGGTTTTAAAATATCAATAATCCCTCACATTTAATAATCAATACTCCGTTAGGTTTAATATTGTGATGTTCGAATGGTACGAAAATCTATCCAACATCGTAGTGGGACAAGCATCATTACAATGTGATAAACAATATGAAAATCATTGTCAACAATTTATTTATTGGGTTGATATCATTAACACTTATCGATGTTGTTCAGCCATATTTACTAATGTGGTTGGTTTATAATATTAACAATCCCTACAATTTATTAATCCCCTGGGGTTTAGATACCTTGGGTTTATAATATTTATCCCTTCAGTTTAAAATTATTCCCTTGTGTTTATAATATTTTTGGTCTTTAGTAATAAACCTTTTTTTTATTATTCCCTTAGATTTATAATATGAATCCCTTGGGTTTATTAATCCAAGGGTTGTTATTCCTAATTTGTAATGTTATTCATATGATTTACAATAGTAAGACTTGGGTCTAATATAAATCCCCTTGGTTTATAATCATGGTCATCCATGGTCGAACGTCACACTGTGGGAAATATTTTCTCCATATGAAAATCATTCATGGTCAACCATGGTGCAACATCACACTGTGACAAAGATTGTCTCAATGTTAAAATCAACCATTGTCAACCTTGGTCCAATGTTGCATTCACACAAAGATTGTCTCTATGAGAAATATTACTCATATGGTTTATAATATGAGTTCTAGGGTTTAGTATAAATCCCTTGGGTTTATAATCATGGTCAACCATGTTCCAATGTCACATTATGAAACCGTTTTTCTCAATATGAAAATCAAATATTGTTAACCATGGTCAGCTATAGTTCAACATCATATTGTGACGAAGATTGTTTCAATATGAAAAGAAACCATGGTCATCCATTATATTTCTAAGGTTTGCAATATTTACCTTAGGTTTTATATACATAGGGTTTATAATATTAATCCGCTCGGTGTAATATTATTCCCTCGAGTTTATAATCCATTGGTTTTTTAGTATTAATCCATAGGGTTTGTTATTATCATGGGTTTATAATATCAATCCTTTGGGTTTATTAATCTATAGGTTCATATTCCTACAATGTAATATTATTGATAAGGTTTATTAACACTTATAGATGCTTTTAGACAAGATTTAGTAATGCTGTTGGGTTTATAATATTAACAATCCCTACAGTTTATTAATCTATTGGTGTTTATATACCCTCTCTTTGTAATATTATTACCTTCAGTTTAATATTATTCCCTTGGGCTTTTATACATTTGGTTTATAATATTAGTCCCTTGGGTTTAATATTATTTCGTTGGGTTCATAATCCCTTGTGTTTTTAGTGTTAATCCCTTTGGTTTATTATTCCTTTGGGGTTATAATATCAACCCCTTTTGTTTATTATTCCCTTAGGTTTACAATATCAATCATGCTCAACCATTTTCAATCATAGCCAAGAATAGTCAATCATGGTTGAATATCACATTGTGACAAGGAATGTCTTAGCATGAAAATAAATCATGTTTATTTTAGTGTTTCTAATATCTAAATTAGGGTATAACAATGTCGGTTTATAATATTAGTTTGTTAGGTTTAATATTATTCCCTCGGGGTTTTAGTATTAATTTCTTGGGTTTATTATTAGGTTTGGTTTATAATTAGGTGATCTTTATGAATATCTTGTGTTTGTAATATCAATCCTTTATGCTTTTGATCCATTATATTTGTAATATTTATGCCTTGGATTCACTAATTCATTGGGGTTTTAATATTAAAAGTTTGGGTTTATTAGTTCCTTGGGTCTATAATATTAACAATCCTTTTTGTTTTTTTTTTTCTAGTTTAGAGTAACCTACATACCCATAAGGGATTTGAACTAGTGGCCTATCGCAAGGAGTGCCTTAACACTACACCCATTCACTGTCAATCCAACGCCCTGTGAGTTAACAATCCCTTTGGCTTATTAATTGCTTGAGTTTCAAATATTAATTCTTAGGGTTTATTAATTCAACCATGTTTAATTTACTATTTTTAATATTTATCTTGGGGTTTGTATACCTTGTGTTGTAATATTAGTCCCTTTTGTTTAATATTATTCCCTTAGGTTGATAATCCCTTGTGGTTTTGGCATTAATCCCTTGTATTTATTCTTCATTTATCTTTATAACCTCAATCACTTGGGTTTATTATTCCCGAGTAAACCATGGACCATTACGATGTCAACCACGATCCAACATGGAATTGCAATAAAGATTGTCTCAATATGAAAATCAACGGTCATCAATCATGTATATTTTAGTGTTTATAATATTTATCTCAGGCTTTATATACATGGGTTTATAATATTAATCCCATGGGTTTAATATTATTCCCTTAGGTTCATAATCCCTTGGGGTTTTAGTATTAACATCTTGGGCTTATTATTCCTTTGGGTTTCTCATATCAATTAAGTCGATTTCTTATTCCCTTATGTTTATAATATCAATCATGGTCAACCATTGTGAGTAATAGGAAGTGATGGTCAACCATGGTTGAATCTCGCATTGTGACAAGGATTGTCTCACCGTGAGAATAAACCATATTTATTTCAGTGTTTGTAATATTTATAGTTGCATTTCCAAATGTTGTTTTTATAATACTTGTCCCTTAGGTTTAATATTACTCCATTGGGTTCATAATTCCTTGGGGTTTTAATATCAATCCCTTGGGTTCATTATTCATCTGGGTTTACAATATCAATCTCTTGGGTTTATTATTCCCTCAAGTTTATAATATTAATCATGGTCAACCATTTTCAACCATAGCCAACTATGGTTAACCATGGTTGAATGCCGCATTGTGACAAGGATTTTCACACCATGATAATAAACCATGTTTATTTTAGTGTTTGTAGTATTTATATTTGGATTTATCAATGTTGCGTTTATAATATTAGGCCCTCGGGTTTATTATTCCTTTGGGTTTATAATATCAATCCCATGGGTTTATTATTCCCTTAGGTTTTAATATCAATGGTGGTAAACCATTCTCAATCATAGCCAACCATGATCAACCATGGTTAAATGTCATATTGTGACAATGATTTTCTCACCATGAAAAATAACAATGTTTATTTTAATGTTTGTAATATTTACATTTTGGTTTACCAATGTTGGGTTTCTAAAATTACTCCCTTGGGTTGTTGTATTAATCCCTTGAGTTTATGTTTCACTTTTATTCATAATATCAATCGCTTACATTTCTTATTAACTTAGGTTTATAATACGAATCATCACCAACCGTAACCAACCATGGTCAATTGTGGTGAATCATGGTCCCATCTCACATTATGGAAGAAAAATTTTCCACTTATGGTTTATTAATTTAGGTTTATAATATTACACCATTGGGCTTAATATTATTCCCTCATGTTGAGAATCCTTTGGGATTTTAGTATTAATCCCTTCATTTTATAATATTAATAATCCCTTTGGTTTATTGATCCATTGTGTTTATAATAATAGACCCTTGGGTTTAATATTATTCCCTTGGGTTGAAAATCAATTGACATTTATTATTCCTTTGGGTTTTTTATATCAATCCCTTGGGTTTATTATTCCCATGGCATATAATATAAATCATAGTCAACCATTTTCAATCATAGCCAACCATGGTAAACCATGGTTGAATGTTACATTGTTACAAGAATTGTCTTGCAACGAAAATAAGCCATGTTTATTTTAGTGTTTGTAATAGTTATATTTGGGTTTACCAAAGTTGTGTTTATAATATTAGTCCCTTGGGTTTAATATTATTCCATTGGGTTCATTTCCCCTCGAGGTTTTAGTATTAGACGCTCGGTTTATTACTCCTTTCGTTTTATAATATGAATCCCTTGGATTTCTTGCTCCCTTAGGATTATAATGTCAATCATGGTCTACCATTGTCAATCATACCCAACCATGATCAACCATGTTTGAATTTCGCATTGTGACAAGGATTTTATCATCATGACAATAAACAATATCTTTTTAGTATTTGAAATATTTATATTTTGGTTTACCAATGTTGTGTTTATAAAATTAGTCCCTTGGGTTTAATATTACTCCCTCGAGTTAATAATCCCTTGGGCTTTTAGTATTAATTCCTCGGTTTTATTATTTATTTGGTTCTATATTATGAATCCCTTGGGTTTATTATTCCCTCAGGTTTAAAATATCAATGATGGTCAACCATTCTCATCATAGCTAACCATGGTCACCCATGGTTTAATGTCTCATTATGACAAAGATTGTCTCACCATGAAAATAAACCATGTTGACTTTAGTTTTTGTAATATCTATATT
This sequence comes from Pinus taeda, assembly GCA_000404065.3. Lineage (NCBI taxonomy): Eukaryota > Viridiplantae > Streptophyta > Pinopsida > Pinales > Pinaceae > Pinus > Pinus taeda. The sequence continues at coordinate 2,896 of APFE031143753.1, read as the reverse complement.
TGGGTTTAGAAATGTTGGGTTTTAAATACTAGTCCCTTGGGTTCATAATCTGTTGGGTTTACTATTAACCACGGGTTTATAATATTAATGATGGTCAACCATAACCATCCATAGTCAACTGTGGCGAGTCATGGTCTCATCTCACATTAAGAAACAAATTGTCTCCACTTAGGGTTTATATACCTTGGTTTTATAATATTACTCCCTTGGGTTTAATATTATTCCATCACGTTCATAACCCCTTGATTCCCTTAGGTTTATAATATCAATCATTCTCAACAATGTTTGAATGTCGCATTGTGACGAAGATTGTCTCACCATGACAATAAACCATGATTACTTTAGTGTTTGTAATATTTATGTTTGGGTTTAAAATGTTGTGTTTATAGTATTAGTCCCTTGGGTTTAATATTATTCACGTGGGTTCATAATCCCTTGGGTTTTACTATTAATACCTTGGTTTTATTATTCCTTTGGGTTTATAATATCTATCCCTTCAGTTTATTATTCCCATCAAATTATAATATAAATGGTGGTCAACCATTTTCAATCATAGCCAATCATGGTGAACAATGGTTCAATGTCGCATTATGACAAAGATTGTTTCATCATGAAAATAACACATTGTAATTTTAGTGTTTGTGATATTTATATTTAGGTTTACCAATGGCGTGTTTTTAATATTAGCCCCTCGATTTTAATATTATTCCCTTGGGTTTATTTTATAATAGTAAACATGGCCAACCATAACCAAGCATGGTCAAGTGTGGTCAATCATGGTCCGATCTCACATTATGAAACAAATATTCACCAACTAGGGTTTATATACATTGTGTTTATAACTCGTTGGGGTTTTAATATTAATCCCTTGGGTTTATTGTTCCCTTGCCTTTATAATATTAATTGCTTGGGTTTCATATTTCACAGTCAACCATGGTTTATTATCAAGCCAACCATGGTCAACGAGGGTCTACCATAGAATTATAATATTTATCTTAGGCTTTTTATATGTTCGGGTTATAATATTAGACCCTTGGGTTTAATATTATTCCCTTGGTCTCATAATCCACTCGGGGTCCTAGTATTAATCCATTTGGTTTATTATTCCTTTGTGTTTATAATATCAATCCCTTGGGTTTATTATTTGCTTAGGTTTATAATATAATTCTTGGTCAACCATTGTCTATCATAACCAACAATGGTGAGCCATAGTTGAATGTTGCATTCTGATAAGGATTGTCTCAGAGTGAAAATAAACCACGTTTCTTTTAGTGTTTCTAATATTTATATTAGTGTTACCAATGTGGGGTTTGTAATATTAGACTCGTGGGTTTAATATTATTCCCTTGGGTTCATAATCCCTTTGGGTTTTAGTATCAATCGCTTGGGTTTATTATAACTTGCGCTTATAATATGAATCATGGTGAGATTTATGAATCTCCTGTGTTTGTAATATCGATCCATTGTGTTTCTTCATCCCTTGGGTTTTTAATATTTATCCTTTGGATTAACTAATTGATTGGGTTCATAATAATAAATAGTTTTGTTTATTAGTTCATTGGGTTTATTATTCCCTTGATTTCAAAATATTAATTATTAGGCATTATTGATTCAACCATGTTTATTTTACTATTTTTACTATTTATCTTAGGGTTCGTATACCTTGGGTTTATAATATTAGTCCATTTTGTTTAATATTATTCCCCGAGGTTTGTAATCCCTTGGGTATACATTTGGTTTATGTTTCCCTTGTGTTCATAATATCAATCACTGTGGTTTATTATTAACTTGGGATTATAATATCAATAATGGTCAGCCATAACCAACCATGTTCAATTGTGTTGAATCATGGTAGGATCTCACATTATGGAAAAAATTGTCTCCACGTAGGGTTTATATGCCTTCGGTTTATGATATTAAACCCTTGCGTTTAATATTATTCTCTAAGGTTCTGAATCCATTCGGGTTTTAGTATTAATCCTTTCTGTTTATAATATTAATAATTCATTTGGTTTATTAATCCTTTCAGTTTATTATATTAGCCCCTTTGGTTTAATATTATTCCCTTGGGTTCAAAATCCCTTGGGCTTTTACTATTAATCCATTTTGTTTATTATTCCTTTGGGTTTCTCATATCAATCCCATGGCTTTATTATTTCGTTAGTTTTATAATATCAATCATGGTCAACCATTGGTAATCATAGCCAACCATGGTCAACCATTGTTGAATGACATTGTGACAAGGATTGTCTCACAACCAAAATAAAACTTGTACATTTTAGTGTTTGTAATATTTATATTTGGTTTTACCAATGTTGGGTTAATATTAGTCCCTTGGGTTTAATATTATTCCTTTGGGTTCATAATCCCTTGGGTTCACGTGCTGTTGGGTTGACAGCCCAATAAGCGAGACATTGTAATATCATGTAGTGCCCACATTATGAGGAGGTCAAATTGCGTAAAAAGTAAATAAATAAAAAAAGTTAAATAGGGTGAAAGCATTTTGCTCCCTCAAAATAATGTAAAAGAATGTAAAAAACAAGTAACTTCATGGTATGAGATAGTGATATTGAGCCATGGTAATGATAATACTTGTTATTGAACCATGGTATTCATGTGGACTCTAACGTATTTAAAGGTGGAAATTAAACTAGACTAAATCCAAGTGTTGTTAGGTTAAAAGTCAAATATGTAAGACATTGTAATTTCATGTACCGTCCAAATTATTAGCAACCAAATTGCATTAAAAGAAAATTAAAAATAAATTAAAATTAAAAATTAAATGAAATAGGGTGAAAGCGTTTGAATGGATGAAAACAAAATATAAAAATATAGAAAAAAAATAACTTCATGGTATGAGATATTAGTATTTACCCATGGTAATGATAATAATTGG
>APFE031143751.1:0-24952 GCA_000404065.3 Pinus taeda | reverse complement strand
ACATCTCTTGATGAAGATAACAATCATTCCAGGGACATCTTCAATGATCAAAGGAATGACTGATAATGCAGGTCATCAAGAAAATGGTCGACTCTTCAAAGAAAGCAAGGAACCCCAGAATCTCTTTTATGTACATGATCGCAAAAAGAACCTAGTGTTCATCTCGGAAATGGAAGTCAAAGGTTTCAGGATGGCACTCATCGATGGAAAGGTACGTGTTTGAAAATAGATTTTTCAAAGATGTTTTTGAGTTCAGGGTTGTATCAAGTTCCAAGAAATCTATTGGAGACCATGTCCATTGACTCAGCACCGGAGGCCTATGAGTCAAATGGTGACAGGGATGCTTGGATTCAAAAAGAGCATGAAGGTACATGTCTGAGATGTACCAAAGGAAAATCTTATAAGGGGACCATTCCCTTCATACAACAGGTCCACAGGTTTGGAACAACCCGAGGAGTTTGAGATTGATAATCAGGAATCTCGCATATGCAGGTGGAAGAAAGCCCTCTATGGCTTGAAGCAAAACACCCTGGGCATAGTTTGAGAGGATCAATAGTTGTCTGATAAAGTTGAGATTCACTAGGAGTGAAACGGATCCAAACCATCCGAATGTTGTGGATGATAGACCTCTCATACCAGCACCCTATGAGGACAACCTATGCAGACCCTCTCACTTGCAGAAGCAAGAGGGAGTTGGATTCTGGATGTGAAATGATACATTGCAAGCCTATGACTACCTCGAGGATCTTAACTTTTAGAAGTTATACGGTAGTGATGTCGGACCAGACTTGGGAAAGTTCTTGGTGAACTTCCGTCCGAACATATGTTTTGCAGTTAGCATGAGGAGCTCATATTTGGTTGAGCCTCACTAGATTGGTGCCAGGAATCTTCTGATATGTCTTTAGGGCACAATCTCTCATGGATTGAGATAAACTACCGGAAATATGAAACTGCATGATTATTCGAATGCTGATTGGGCAGGCAGTGTGGAGGATCACTAGAGCACTTCTTAGTGCTTTTTCTCTTTGGATTCTGCTTCGATATCATGGATGAGCAGGAAGCAGAAGTCGGTTGCTATAAGCACCGCCGAGAGCTGAGCAAGAAATCCTTTTGGCAGCTACAGGTGTCCTTTTAACTGCGGCCAGATCTCCTTGACATTATTATGACTGTGGCTTCTTCCATGCTTGACTGCGGTTATGACTGCGGCTCTTCCATATGAATGTCATTGTGTGTAAGGAGTCTCTCTGCCCTATGTATAAATGACTTCAAGAACAGCGTATAAGGTGTTACTTGAACAGCTTATAAGGTGTCTCATGAATAGCGCATAAGATGTTACCATGACTGCGTTGGATTAGGGCATCATACTAGGTCAGCATATTCTTTAGTGTCTCTCCTTCTCCAAAAATCCAAGACGTGGAGAGGAGATCACATAAAGAATGTGTGTAAAATGACTTCAAATCCTCTTTTATTTATACTAAAACGTAGATGATGAATCGACATGTCTATTGGGCTTCTGAGCCTACTCAAGTTGTTGGCCGACTTGACAATTTGTCTTGTAACACAAATAAATTCATAACTCCATGAATACTTGTCGGAATCGGATGATCTTTAGATCAATCCTACACCTCTCGATGAGAGAGATCCAATAAAAATATCAGCTGCCATAAATAAGATGACCCACATGGAGTTTGGCCCTAGTTGCCAATTTTAACAGCTCTCCCTTCTGCATCTAGTATGACCGCAGCTGATTTTCATGTAACATCTTCCTTTGCACGGAAGTATGCTGCTACAATTTCTTCAGGGCATCCCACATCTCATTTGCCGTGTCCTTCTCAAAAATATGCAGCACCACATGATCCTTGACCCCATCAAGGATGATGCACTTCACCTTGGCCATTGCCTCCTCGTACTTCTCATTTTCAGCTGGGTCAACTGGGATTGCTATTATTTTCAAGGCGAAGTCCTTGATGCGATATCTGTCTAGAATGGACAAGATCCTGGCCTTCCAGACCACGAAGTTGGATGCTCCGTCCAACCTATCCTAATCTCTCAGTCCATTCACGACCATTATGTTGCTCTTCTTTCGACTCCTCCGAGTCTCTCTACTTCCCTCCCGGTAGTCCTTGGTTCGACTCCCTCTGACTCTCGGTTTCCCTTATGGAAATCCCACCTCCTTGGCCTTTCCCTGTTAGGTATTGTTCTGACCACAGTACCCCACCAACTTCGCTCCGCAAATTATCCGCAGCCTCCTATAATCCAGCAACTTGAAGGACTGAGCCTCTAGGCTCTGCACAATCCCGACACGGGCAAAATCTGCACCTCCTGGCCACAGTGTCGATCCTTCCTAACTGAGAAACATGATCAGGCATTGCGTAGGTCAGGTTTGCTCCTCTTTGCCTCTGCGCTGATCATCCTCCTGGCTTAAATTGATGATGCAGGCCCTCTGCGTCACCCCTTCCTTGCTGCGTCCTGCTAGGAACAACTTCTGTCACTCGAGACAGCTACTTCTCTGCTCGGCTGATGCCTTCAGTTATCCTGTGATTTGCAACCTCGCTTTGATACCATGTTGGAATTTCTAAGTTTAACCCGTTAGAAATTCTTGCTGTACTATTTGATTTATTTCTTCTTACTTGTTCAATTACTTAACAAGTTATTTACTATGTAAATATTGAAAATAAATACAAGTACATTATCAACATCTACAAATCATCAACTGAAAGTAAACAAGCACACAAGTGACACCGTTATTTTTGGACCAATGTCCCCAGAAAAACCCAATGCGGGAAAATCAGTGCATCTATTCAGAGGGTTTTATTATTATGTAGTTTTCAAAATACAACTAGGCTGCCAGAAATGGCTTACCCAACAGAGAATGCCCTCAGCAGTAGTACCTCTCCTTGGAGACAGATATTCTACCTGATTAATCACTGGAAGAATGATCCCACAGCAACAATTACAGCTTTTGTTGCTATGCATCACCCTATCTGGCTCAACAGCTCCCAGTCTATCCCACGAAATCCTCCATTCTTGCCTCTAGGCCCTGCGTCAGCTCTGCTAGCCTTTGTGTCAGCCTCTAGGGCCTCTGCGTTAGTCAATAGCCCCTTTGCATATCACACACTGGCCTATCTGGCTCTACACAGCTCCTCACTCAATGTTGAAGGAAGCGTCCCCCCCCCCAAGCGGTTCTAAGGCCCGAAGCACGTCTCGTGCAGATGCGTCCAAGAAGCATCCCCAGAAGCGCGCTTCCAAAATTCGGAAGCGCGTTTCCGCCTGTTCTGGATGCTTCCACCCGTTTGGGATGTTTGTTTCGAGTATAAATGCAAAATATATATATATATATATATATATAGCAAACGCTTCGCTTCCTATATTTTTGGAAAATGACGCTTCTGCGTCCCCGCTTCGTGCAACATTGTCCTCACTGCCTCTCCGTAGCCTCCATCTGCCTCTGCGTCCACCTCACTGGGCTCTGCGCTGCCTCTCTGGTACCAACTCTGCCTCTCTGCTATGTATTCATTGCCCCTCAGTTGTAATTCAGATCACTCACTCAATTTCCTTAGCAAACCCTACCCCAGAAAAATCGAATTCTTGATCTCTCTTGGTGTGTTCTCCAACTGACCCTCAAGCCTCCTCTTATACTTTTCTCATTAGTCCATCAACGACCGAGATTAAATCTCTAATCAACGGCTAAGATTAGTTTTGGCTTGATCCATGACTTTTGGAACATTCTAACCCAGTTTTATATTAATACCCATTAATATTTTATTTTTCCTAAGTTTGGACTTAGTAATTCCATTAAAAATATTAATTATTTTAATATCTCCCAAACTGGTTAGAATCTGCCCAAACCATTTCTGCATCTTAGCGATCTCATGTGCTTTAGCCTCTCCACCAAATTTCATGGCTAGACCACATCCAATGCTACCCCAAATCAACACTAAAGGTCAATTTGGAAGAATGTTGAGGAAAAACATAAGGCCATGTAAATCTCCAAGAAATCCAAGGTACATTTCAAGTCAAAAACAAACAACGAGCCTAAAAGCATGGTTTGAATCATCCTTGCACCAAGGAAAGCGAGGTTGTCCACTTTAAACTAGTCGTTGGAAAGGCCAACATCTTCATTTAAGCAACATTGTGCAAACAAAATGGAATATTTAACATCCTAAGCAATCAGGTTAATTTTTCAAGTCTCACCTATTTTAAGATTTAAGTAATGTAATGAAATAACTTGTAGTTTGACTTAATTGTGAAGCATATCATGGATGAAAAGTCGCTTGTTTTTTCAAGCAAAAGGAGGAAAGATGTTGAGATTCTAATCTAAAAAAAGGGAATTCTCCCTCCTTTGTAGATCGTTGTGAATTGTTGAGATCATTTTTCCATAATGTGAAATATTTTCATGAAATATTTGGTGTTCATCATGAATTATATTTCTTGATTGATTTCACATATTTCTTAAGGCGATTTGTGGATAACTAAAGTATACTACAAAAACTAACTAGATCAATCCATTTGAAAGGAATCTTTATCACTTGCTTAGGGATGTCTAGGGTTTTACTCGCACATCTCTCTTGTTGGTGTAAGGTAGGGTTTATTTCTTCATGTTCGACCATGCCCTAGTGCTCCTCACCAAGGGCTTCAGTTTATTTTGCATCATAATAGAGTTATTTGTTGAAGGATTTTCCCTAAGTATAATCCTTTCTAGTAGGGATTGGTTTCAAAAATTGTTCTTGATTAAGCATGAGCTCATTTAACTTTTGGGATTCCACCTCCCATAATCCACAAGAATTGATCAACCAACTCAACAAGGGCATCGATTTGACCCCACAGCCCTAGTGGAAATAAGGTACACTCCTTCCACCAAACAACCATCTCATTTTATCAAATTCTGCAATTGTTCTTAATTTTTATTATTCAAAAAGCCCTTGGAATAGAAAGATATATACATAAAATAATATATAGAAAAATGTAACCATAAAAATAAAAAGTAAACCAGTGAATTTCTTCACTATTATGTTTATATAAGATTTAACCGATTACATTTTGATTCTACACTCGTTTCTATGAAAACATGCCACATCGTTTAAACCTTCCTTGTTGAATATACTCTAGGTGATCCACATACAGAGAATTCTTTCATGTGGTGCAATATACAACTATATAGCTGTGGAAAGGTTGTTGAGGTGATAGTGGTGGCCATTCTCCAGTTGCCACGAGGTTTGGATCTTCCTAGTGAGGATTTGCACTAGGCCTGCAAAATTTTGTGATAACAAGCCATTTTAAAGAAAAAATTTGCATCAATTGATAACAAGAAAGAGAGACAATATGCAATTTGCAATTTTGTTGGTCCCAATCATTCTTAAACAAGCAACCCTCCAAATCTGGATTTTAGACCCCATAGTCGTAATTCTAGTTTAAACATTATTGTTTCCTTTCAACCACTCTCAAAAACAAAAAAATCCCATCCTTTCATTTTCTATTTGCATAAATTTGCAATATAGATCATGAAATATCACAAATCATATTAATCATAAGTCTACAACACTTTGAAATTATTATCATTCATTAGCCTTAGTTTCTTTTATGTATTTCCCCCTATGTCAAAGAAAAATTGACCTACAATGTGTGAAGAAGATACTAAGGTTGCACTAGGTATCACTCTTCCATTAGCCCTAAGGTTTATATTGTACCTTTCATTAGCCCTAGGGTCTCACATGTATATATAAGGCATTGTCATTTAAAGGGAGGGTTTGGGTGGTAATACAAATTCATAACTAGAATGTGAAACATCAAAAATATAAATGAAAATAGAAAGGAAAGCGAGAAGAATTAGAATATCCATACTTGTACTTGATGGTAGTTGATGATGTAGGAACTTGTTGAGATACGGAAAATATGCGAGTGTGGTAATCTCATTGCCAAAAATGCATGCTACCCACCAAAAGTGGGTGACCCCATAGGAGAAAAATTTCTCCTAGATCTCTCTTGAGAAAATAGCTGATAGCCCCTGACAGCCACCATTGTAACTGATACATTGTGCCATTTGATCTTCGCTCCCTGCATCAATCATATGTCCCCTCAACCATTTTTGGAGAAAATACGTTTGAAGGTGGGATATCCAACCCAAAAGCTATGTTATTCATAGTGAAATCAGGTGCTTATGCTTGTTTTTCCTTGGGCATCCTAAGAATGGATTATTGAGTGACTTGGAATAAAAGGAAGGGCTTTGACCATAGTTTTGTTCTCTCACCTCAAATGGGGCAGGTTAGTCCTCAATCCTAGTCAACACGATGTCATCAATTTGGCTAGCAGTTGGATGGTTATTTCGTAATTTGTAAACGCTACTTGGTCAGCTTGTGACCAAGGCATGTATTTTTCACATTTTTATAATGTTAGGAGCCTTGGGCTAATAATGAAACCTTCTTGGTCTCATATAAATAAAACTCAACTTCATTTGTTTTGGATCATCATCACACTTCAGAACTTTGGCCTTCTTGAAAAATCCAAACTTTTTCTTTGGATTAGCTATTGGATGTCTTGGATGCATTTTGATATTTGGAGATGAAATTAGATTTATTTTTTTTAGCTATCTCTTGAATTGTGGATGGATATATCATATTGTCATCTCATAAGTGCCTCTTGTTGAAGTTTCAATCTTGAAAAATACCTAATGTATGGTATTGTTGCAACTAGATTAGTGTTATATTGTGCCCTAATTGTTGAAGATTTATTTTTAAATCCATTTGGTTGGAAATTGCACATGCTACTCATAGAATGTAATATTCCTAATTAACTATGGCTAATTAGAATATTCGATTTTGCTCAATTTTGCCTTCTATAGTTATTTGTAAATAAAAAGGTGAGGAAAAGGGGGACATAACCCACTTTTAGAATAAAAGTCACTTCCTATTAGCACAACATTGTGACTTAAAGGGGAGCCAAGGGGGCCAAAGGACCACGCAGAGATGGGGCCCACGCAGACACTTGGAGGGACTGCACAGATAGGAAAAGGAACACGTGGCAAGAAGAGATTACATTGGAGGAGGTGACCCTTGGGATTGAGAGAGGCCAATGCTATAAAGGAGAGAGGAGCCTCCTCATTTTGGCATTCAGTTATGAGCATTTGAGCTAGTCACTTCGACTTGGAGCATGTTGGCTATTTAGCCTGTCTGCAACACTGTTTAGTGCACTGAGTGTCTTTGTTCGGAGATCTCACCCTTAGCCCCGGGGGACTTCGAGTGCCTACTCGGGCAAGGTAGTTTCAGCAGTCTTTTTGCAGTAGTTTTGATCATTGGCATTGAGGTGGAGCTGAGCATTGGAGGACTGCGCAGTCTCGAGAGAGAGGGACGCAGTTCTTCTGGGGGCAGTTCGGGATTAGGGGTTTGTGGAGGAGTTGAGCTGTGAGATTGAGCAAGAGATCAACGCTTTCATATTGGAGCAGTTTGGCAGAGTTTCAGGTAGTATTTTGGAGGATTTTACTCAGTGGCAGCGCAGAGCCTTGAGGGATTGTGTGATTCCCCAAGGGGGTGATTTCCGAGGGTCGACCATTTCAGAAAAGCTTTATGGGTTTTTCTGGGTTTCCTGAGTAGAGGATGATTCCAGAGTTTCAGCATTTTCTGAGGAGGGGAACAGCCCCAAATCCTCATTTGATTTCCAGAAGTAGCAGCAGCACAACAGTTCCCCAGCAGCATCCATGTAGTTCAGAGAGAGGCCATTCCTTTGCTATTCTGAGTGTATTTTTTCACTTGCCTAGTGCAAGTCGAGGTGCCATCTTTCTGATCACCTCCTATACTCATTCCATTACTTAGTATAATAAAATGGCTTAGCATTCCTCTCTGCATTTCTCGAGTATCTGCTTATATTTCATGTTTACATTATTATATGTTGCACCACCGTTATTTTTATCATTTTGAGCTTCCCGATTATTATATCATCTGTGTGTATTTGGTTGGAGTTTACTGGGGCTTTTGGGGAATATCTGTGAAACGGGATATTACATAGAATGACATTTGATGAATGTTCCTAGTCGATGAAATTTTGTTTTTCCTCCATAAAGCTCCATAAATTTGGAGTGGGTAATTGCTGAGGTTTGATATCTAGGGCATCAATTCTTGATGTCCTTAAAGACAATTATGGAAAATATGAAGCATCTAGGACTAGATAAGCCCAAAGGAGAAGGCACTAGTCCAAACCATTTCGTGATCAAATCCTTCTTTCTCCATATTTTCTTCTCCCGAAGCCTTGGTCCCCTCTTCTTGGACGGCTAGCTTAGGGCATCGAGCGAAATTCTCTAGAGTGGAAGGGTGGATTCCGAGATCGTAGACTTCAAGCTTAGGGTCTTAATGCAAGTCCTCAATGTTTAACAAGCATCCCCTGTGTTTTCATCCATAAAAACTCTTTCCCCGAGTGTGCTTTAGAAGGGAAACCCTAGTTTGTATTTCCTTGACTTGGGGGCTTCTTCGAGGGTTGTATGAGCTTTGTGTTCATTGGAAAAAATCATAAGAAGCCCTTTCTTCTCCTTGCCTTGACGTTGGGAGTACCTCTAACCACGATAATTCACAAAAGCCTAGATCTCATGCAAGTTTCTTCTAGGTCTTTAATAGGGAACGAAAACTGTTTTAAAGTGCCATACCATTATATAAAGATTCCCTTAAGAAGTCCTACCTCATCACATAGTAACTCAAACCCTAGAACATCAATTAAAGTTGATTGTTTATCTACCAGGAATCCTCCCATCAGTGAAGGTCTATAAAGAGCAGGGGATACTTCTTGTGGTGACAATGGGACATTGTCCCATTGTTATCTCTTAGTCTAGCTCTTTGACCCTTAGGCTTTACGTACTTAGGGCTTGCTAGATTGTGTGGTAACACAACCTACAACATTAAAGTAAATGGCTTGCCACATACAAGGAGGTGATAACAATTGAAAATATTAATGAAGTCTGAGAAGCGAGTGAAGGTGAGAAGAGGAGAAGGAAGGAGAGGCGGCAAAAGTAGGGATGAATGAGTGGAGGAAAGAGAGATCAAAGTTACTGAAGCAAAGACCAAAAAATTGAACCAAATACACAAGAGTGGAAGACAATAAAGATGAACAACTGAAGCCAAGAAGTAAGAGGTCGCAACACTAGTTGAGATAACAAATGAAAGAGGTGAGAATTGACAACTCTAGAGCACAAATAGTGAAGGAAAGAAGAAAAAGTTGGCAATGCTAGTGTTGAACTAGGGAATGCAATAAACGAGTGGAAGCAACCATTGGAGCAATGGTTGGAGATGCAATCCCATAGCTGCAGTCTACAGGATGCGACCACCAAGACCAAAGTCCCTAATAGGAAATGGAGAGGCATGGTGAATGGTCCCATCTAAGGAGAAGTCATCTCAGGTCAGGCCCTACCTGAGAAGACGACCTAACGAGGCCCATTAGAGGTGATGTAACCTAGGATAGGGGAAATAAATGAAACAAAAATAGAGGATATAGGAGGACTTCCCCAAGTTGATTAAGAAGTAAAGAAGTATAAAGGAGAAAGGGTTCATGAGTACAAGTATGAATGGGGGTGTTATTGCATGAAAGAGTCGACCTATCCCAGGTACCACTGTAGGAGAATAGAGGTATGTTTGGTCGTTTTCAAGGATGCCACGAGTCTATATGAAGTAACTAAAGTGATACAGAGAGGCTGAGATGTTTAGGTCTGTAGTAGAGCTGTAAAAGAGATTGACTTGTGTCGAGATAAGTTGTTGTTAGTTGATGGAAGAGTTATTCAAGGTTTTGAAGAATAGTCTTTGTGCCCTAGTTAGTCTTCTCTCTATGGTAAGCTGCCCTTAAGGGTTTACTCAGAAGTATGATAAGTTTCACTCTGATTATTTTTCAATGGGAGAGAGGAAAGAGACCCTAAGAAGGAGACATATGGACTATGATTTGGGCCGCAAATTCTCGATGTATTGCGCAAAGATACTATGCATATGTCTCTCCTGCAGTGGATCACATCTAACCTCGGGTAGTTGTACAGAAGTGCGAGTTTATGCGCATAGTATAGGGCTAATACAATGAAGGAAAATAGGGTTAACATGGAGCAGATTCATTGGAAGGGAGAGTTGCTCTGGAGTGGTTGGATAAGATTGTTCTAGAGGCCTTAGGAACACAAATTTGAGATGCCCTAGTTAGTGCTATCAACAAGAAGCAGAAGAGTGACAGTTAAGAGGTTTGTTTTGTGGAGCCCTAGTACAGTGATAAAGGTGCAAGTTTGGTACTATTAAGAGGGCAGTTTAATGGAGCCCTAGAAGACCTCATTTACAGTGTTCATTGGAGGAGCTAATGAATTGTTAGGAGGAATATATGTGAGCCCTAGTTTAGTGGATTGCAGGAGGGAAAACTCATTCATAATAGGGCATATTGTAAAGACCCTAAGAACTTGATCCTTTGGAATGGTAGAGGACGTTGTTAGTGGGAAGATCATGGAGCCAATGTTCAATCATCTTGGAGAAGCCATGAGTAGTTGATAGTAGCAAATTGACGGCTGGAAATGCAAGCATTTTGATGTTGTAGAAGTTGCAGGGATCAGCAAAAGAGGAGGCAAAGTACCTACTAGATGTGTTCAAGTTACGTGGATTGAAAGGATTGTTATGATCAAGCAGGTCAAGCGTACATTTTTCAAGGAAATATTGGCGTCATAGTTGGTGACACCAAGCCCTAGTTGTGTTGTGTCTTTTGCTAGTGTTCTATGTAAGGGCCATGATCCATTGTATGGGAGCCCTAAGATTGTTGTATTAAAGTTTGTATATAACAAGTTGTGGTCTGAAAAATTATCTTATGGACAAGTTGATTCATTGTTATTCGTTATTCCATTGTGCAAAGTGCTTTTGTTGTGGCATTTGAGTGTGTTTTTGTTCGTGATATTAAACTCAAACCTGATTCTTAAGTGTCATGGAAAATTCAACAAGTTGTCCACATGATAATAGCCGTTGGAAATGTCCAAGCCCTTGTTCAAGTAACGTTGTGCAAGAAAAGTGGAAAGTTTAAATTCCTAAGCACTCAAGATACTTTTTCAAACAAGTCAAGCCATTCTTTGATGGAACATTGTATTAGGTCAATTCCATCCTCCTTTTGTCAAATTCATCCTCTAATTGGTGGGACATCTCACCTCATTTGAAGGATTTATGTAATGTGATGACAAATGTTGTAATTTTACTTAGTCTCCAACCATATTGTGTATGAAAAGTCACTTATCTTTTGAAGCAAAAGGAGGAAATGTGTTGAGAGCCTCATCTATAAATATAGACCTCTCTCTCCTTTGCAAATCATTGTGAATTGTTCAGATCATTTTTCCATAATGTGAAATATTTTCATGAAATCTTTGGTGTTCATCTTGAAGTTTATCTTTCTTGGTTGATTTCAAATATTCCCAAGGAAATTTGCAAATAACTAGAGAATACTACACAGGCTAACTAGATTGATCAATTTGAAGAGAAACTTTGTCACTTGTAAAGGGATGTCTAGGGTTTTATTCGCACATCTCTCTTGTTGGTGTAAGGTGGAGTTTGTCTCTCTTTGTTAGGCCATGCCCTAGTGCTCCCCACCAAGGGTTTCAAATTATTTTGCATCATAGCATAGCTAATGGTTGACGGCTTTCCCCTAAGTAGGATCCTTTCTAGTAGGGCTTGATTTCAAGAAAAAATCTTGATTAGCCTTGAGGTGATTTAACTTCTATTTGTTGGAATTTCTAAGTCTAACTGTTAGAAATCCTTCCTGTATTTTCTGATTTATTTCTCCCTACTTGTTTTGTTAATTAACAAGATATTTACCATGTAAATACCGAAAATAAATACAAGTACAGTATCAACACATACAAATCATCAACTAAAGGAAAATAAGCACACAAGTGACATTGTTATTTTTGGACTAATGTGCCCGAAAAAACCCAATGCGAGAAAACCGGTGCAGCGATCTGAGGGTTTTATTATTAAGCAGTTTCAGAATACAAGCTAGGTGCCAGAAATGGCTCACCCAACAAAGAATGCCCTCGGCAGTAGTACCTCTCAGTCGGAGATAGATATCATCCCCAATCTGGCCCATGAAATCTCCCAGCGTCAACCTGTAGGGTCTGCGTCAGCCTCTCTGGCCCAACGTCAGCCCAGCATCAGCCTATCTAGCCCAGCATCAGCCTCTCAGGGCTCTACGTCGGCCTCTGGAGCCTCTGTGTCTCCACCACTGGCCCTTCTTAGGCTCTGCGCAGCTCCTGGCTGCCTCTGCGTGGCCTCTGGCTACTTCTACATGGCCTTTGGTGGCCTCTAGCTGGCTCTGCGTCAACCCTCTCCTGGATTCTCGCTGATGCTCCCGGTACTATTTCTGCCTCTCTGCTACTGCATTCACTGCCCCTCAGCTGCAACTCTGATCAGTCCTTCAATTTCCTCAGCAAGCCCTACCCTCGAAAATCGAATTCTTGATCAACTCAGTGTGTTCTCCAAGTGACCCTCAAGCCTCCTCTTATACTTTTCTCATTGACATTTCAATGGTCGAGATTGAGTCCCTAATCAATGACTAAGATTAGATCTGGCTTGATCCATGACTTTTGGAGCATTCTAACTCAGTTTTATATTAATTCACATTAATATTTTACTTTCCCTAAGTTTGGACTTAGGGACTCCATTAAAAATATTAATTATTTTAATATCTCCCAAACTAGTTAGATTCTGCCCAAACCATTTCTAGGTATTGGAGATCTCATGCGCTCTAGCCTCTCCACCAATTCTCGTGGCTAGAACACATCCGATGCTACCCCAAATCAACACTCCCTCTTAGTGAGGATTGTGCTCTAGTAATACTCTTCACTGAGCATCACCCTGATCATCTGGCATCGATCCCTGTGTTGATGCTAGGCCTGCTGCCCAACATCCTCTACACTGCGGCATCATGTACTGCTACCCATGGCCCTGCCACTACCACTGTTGCATATGTATGGCAGCTCCCTCTGCATCCATGCTGCAGCCCATGGCCCTACCACTGCCACTGTTGTATCTGCACTGCAACCCCTCTCATCATGTTGCATCGTATTGCCCATAGCACTGCCACTGCTAATAGCTACATTGCAACTTAATTACTGAGAAGTAAGTAGCTGATTTCCCAAACCTAACATCTCCATCAGGCTGGAAACACTCCCAATGTTGAATCTCCCTCGGTCACTGACAAGTGCTCCCTCCCTGACTTCTGCACTGCTGCAACAACTCTGTGCATCTCACACTACCGCTTCACGCTATCTTCGGACTCTTGTAATGTAGCTCCCTTTGTTGCTCCATCCGCATCCGTCTCTACTGACATCTGCCAGTCTTACTACTCCTCTTTGGGGGTCCCATAGCAAGGTATAATCCAAGAGGTTGGGTACCTCGAGGATCTTTCCCCTCATCGCCTGTAGTCCATCTAACTACATCTCGATGTGTCCCCACCTCTTCTCTCGAGGTGCATGAGCACACATGGCACAGTCATCATCTGTCTCCACTTTTTTCTCTGCCCTTGCTAGCACAGCCTTGGTCTCAAAAGCCTCTCCCTTGCTCTTCTTCCTCGGACACTGGCTCGCATAGTGACCCAGTTCCCCATAGTGGAAGCATTTGACCTAGGAGAGGTCATTCTTCTTCCGTTTCTCCTACTTTCCCTCAGATGCTAGGTTAATATCCTCCTCTTCCTCTTTCTTGATTCTGACCCCCTTGCTGCTTCTTCTTGCCTTGGTTAACCTTCTGATCTCTTCCTGACAAAGAGTCGGCCACAGTTCCTCCCATTCTGGAAGGCTCGACCTTCCCAGTATGCTCTGGACAAATACCTCCCAATCCTCTGAGACTGCGTTCAATGCGGTCCTCACCATCATCTCCTTATCCGACATGGCCTCTATGGAAGTTAGTTGATCCCGAATCTCCTTCAATCGTCCGAGGAAGGTGTCTATCTATTCTCCCTTCTGCATCTGGTATGACCACAGCTGATTTTCTAGTAGCATCTTCCTCTGCACAAAATTATGCTGATACAATTTCGTCAGGGCCTCCCACATCGCATTTGCCGTGTCCTTTTCGGAAATATGTGGTACTACATGGTCCTTGACCCCGTCAAGGATGATGCTCTTGGCCCTCACCATTGCCTCCTGGTACTTTTCGTTCTCAGCTGGTTCAACTAGGATCACTATCATGTTCAAGGCGAAGTGCTTGAGACTATTTCTGTCTAGAACAGACAAGATCCTGGCCTTCTAGACTACGAAGTTTAAGGCTCTGTCCAATCTGTCCTGATATCTTACCCCATTCACTGCCATTTCGCTACTCCTCTTTTGACTCTTCCGAGTCTCTCTACTTCCCTCTTGGAAGTTCTCGGTGTGACTCCCTCTGAGCCTCGATTTCCCTCCTAGAAACCCCTCTGCCAATGTCGAAATGCCCCCAGTCTGATCGTTAGTGCAGCTGCACCACTGATCCGGATTTCTTGGCTAGAAATCCTCGACAGCGACTTCCTCCTCCTTGGTCTTGCCCTGTTAGGTATTGTTCTCACCACAGTACCCCACCAACTTCACTCCGCAACTTACCCACAACCTCCTATGCCCCAACAAACTGAAGGTTAGAGCCTCTAGGCTCTGCACAATCCCAACACCGACAAAATTCGCACCTCCTGGCCACGGGAGTCAATCCTTCCTCAATGAGAAAGATGACCAGGCACTGTGTAGGTCAAGTCTGCTCCTCTCTGCCACTGCACTGTACTCTTCCCGGCTCGAACTGATGATGCAGGCATTGTGTCACCCCTTCCTTGCTACTTTTCCTCTAGGCACAACTTGTCTCACTCGGGACAGTTGTTTCTGCTGCTGCTGCTCTGCTCGGCCGATGCCCTCAGTTATCCTGGGATTTGCAACCACACTCTGATACCATGTTGGAATTTCTAAGTCTAACTGTTAGAAATCCTTCCTGTACTTTCTGATTTATTTCTTCCTACTTGTTCTGTTTATTAACAAGTTATTTACCATGTAAATACTTAAAATAAATACAAGTATAGTCTCAACACATACAGATCATCAACTGAAGGATAAACAAGCACACAAGTGACACCGTTATTTTTGGACTAATGTCCCCGAAAAAAACCCAATGCGGGAAAACCGGTGCAGCTATCAGAGGGTTTTATTATTAAGCAGTTTTAGAATACAATAGGGGTGCCAGAAATGGCTCAACCATTAGAGAATGCCCTCAGCAGTAGTACCTCTCAGTCGGAGATAGATATCAGCCCCACGAAATCTCCCAACGTCAACCTCTAGGGTCTATGTTAGCCTCTCTGGCCCAGCGTTAGCCCAGCGTCAGCCTCTCGAGGTTCGGCGTTAGCCTCTGGGGCCTCTGTGTCTCCCACGTTAGCCCTCCTCAGGCTCTGCGCAGCTTTTGGCTACCTCTGACTGCTTTTGCGTGGCCTCTAATGGCCTCTAGCTAGCTTTGCGTCAACCCTCTCCCGACTTCTGTGTTGATGCTCTCGGTACTATCTCTGCCTCTATGCTACTGCATTCACTGCCCCTCAGCTACAACTCTGATCACTCCTTCGATTTCCTCAGCAAGCCCTGCCCCAGAAAATCAAATTCTTTATCAACTCGGTGTGTTCTCTAAGTGACCCTCAAGCCTCCTCTTATACTTTTCTCGTTGATATTTCAACGGCCGAGATTAAGTCCCTAATCAATGGCTAAGATTAGATCTAGCTTGATCCATGACTTTTGGACCATTCTAGCTCAGTTTTATATTAATTCACATTAATATTTTATTTTCCCTAAGTTTAGACTTAGAAACTCCATTAAAAATATTAATTATTTTCATATCTCCCAAACTAGTTAGACTCTGCCCAAACCATTTCTCGGTATTGGAGATCTCATGTGCTTCAGCCTCTCCACCAATTTTTGTGGCTAGAGCACATCCGATGCTACCCCAAATCAACACTAGTGTTCCTCCTCTAGCCATAAACTACAAGCATGGACTAACCAACTTAAGACGAGCATCAATTTGACCCCATAGCCTTAGTGGAAATAAGGCACACTCCTCATCTCTTTTTACTAA
Organism: Pinus taeda; assembly: GCA_000404065.3. Lineage (NCBI taxonomy): Eukaryota > Viridiplantae > Streptophyta > Pinopsida > Pinales > Pinaceae > Pinus > Pinus taeda. The sequence goes on along the minus strand of APFE031143751.1, from coordinate 8,915 downwards.
ATTCTGCAATTTCCCTAAATTTTTATTATTTAAAAAGCCTTAAGAATAGAAAACAATACATAAAAAAATATATTAGAGAAAAATATAAGAATCAAAGATAAAAATTGATCCAGAGCATTTTATTACCTTTATGTCTAAATAAGATTTGGCTGATTACATTTTGATTCTAGATTCTTTTTTTAGAATGGTGTGCCATATTGAATATCTAAGAAAGATAGTGCCCCCTCTCTTTTCTTCCATTTAATGTTGATCTAAAAAATGTGGAAGGGTTTTCAAGGAGATTTTCAAAATCTGATTTTATCTTCAGTGATTATAGCTCAAGTATTGGTAAAATCCCTTGCCTTGAGATACACGAAAAGTTGATTCTAACCCTTCTAATCCCCAGCAACATTTCTAAAGTTTTCTAATTGAATATCACTCACCTTTGGAAGTGTTTTTAGTTGTCCTAACAATTGCAACATTTTTCAAACTAATTGGGACACTTTCATTTTTCAACCCCCGGGAATCGGTGCACCAAAATTGAGTAACAATTTCCAGATTTGAATAATTTTTTGAATAATCAATACTTTGAAGTGCTAGTATGTTTATTTTCATTATATTTCATTATAATATCATCTCAAATTCATATTTATAAGTTTCTATAGCATTTTTGGGCTTATGAGAGGCCCTAGAGTTGGCTTTTCTTTGTTGGTTTATGCAAAACTTCATGTTTGCAGGTGTGTAAATGCAAGGTAAATCATCATTTCATGGTTTAAATCCCAACATTGTTGAGGGCATTCATAATCAATCGTGGCTCTTTTGTCAAGGTTACTTCATTCATAAATTTAGTGTTTTCTTCATTGGTTTGTGTTTTCTACAGTAATATATCATACATCATATCAAATCATTTTTTTCTCTTTAAATCCTAACCTTCATCATTTCACTATTTGTAGGCTCTGGTCATCCTAATACTTTTGGTGATGCATGTGTAGTTTGGAATACCCCCTATGGAATTTTGGGAGTTTGCCAAAAGTGAGATGAAAGTGTGCTTAGGTTACATTAGGGGCATCTGATGTGTGCTTACCATTTGGAATCTTGGCCAAGCCTTTATAAGCCTGCTAATATGAATGGTAATAGGTCTCTAGGTTATGGGTTTAGTAAATTTAAAATCCCCTGCCACCAAAAAGAGTTAGAGAGACTTCCCCTGAGATATAGAAGAGTTAATGACAACTCATTAGTAAAATTAGCAAAATGTGGCAGGGTTGTTAAAGTGAGGCAATATGCTACCACACGGAAGGAGAGAGGTGTTACAACTCAATTTTAGAGAAAATTAAGAAAAACTAAGAGGAAGTGAATGAGAAAGGGGAATGCTAATAGGTCCATTAGGATTTTACCCTTCATTAAATGCCTAGTGCCATATATTAAAGTGAGGCAATATGCTACCACACGGAAGGAGAGAGGTGTTACAACTCAATTTTATAGAAAATTAAGAAAAACTAAGAGGAAGTGAATGAGAAAGGGGAATGCTAATAGGTCCATTAGGATTTTACCCTTCATTAAATGCCTAGTGCCATAGATTAATTACAATACACAACAGGAGGATAACAACCAATTAAAAATGAAACCAAACTAACACGGGGTTATCTCATAAAATTCCTTTGATGAGATAACTAACCTAAGTGCTAGATATGAAAGAGAGGAAAACCAAAACAATCTAACCTTGTTGCCCCAACACAGATGATCGTTGGGCCTTGAGCAACTTCCACGTGATATTGCAGCTATTGATGACCCTCCATATGCTGAAATGTTGAGCTTGAAATCTTGGGCGTTGGAATTTTTCATGATGTGCCTGTTACCCAACAAAATGCGTAACCTCGTAGGAGAAAAATTTTCTCCTGCATTTGATAGCCATTTGGACAATCAAATAGCCATCAACCTTTTATATCCATTTCTTGATGATTATATGCCTTTGTCATCTACATCAACCACATGCCTCTACCCATCCAACATTTCCTCTTGGATGAAAGTGAGCTTCTATTCAAAATGTACATTGATCATTTTGCAATCGAGTGCTTATACTTGTTTATTTTGTGCATTTAGTATCGATAAACGGGTGATTTAGAAGATTGATCGATCTTGACTATAAATTTGTTTTCTCACCTTACTAGGGGAGTTAATCTTCAGCCCCAATCTAGTGGGACCTCCCTTAAGGCCTTAGGGTTGCAGGAGGGGCACTTGGGAAATACAGATTGAAATAGCATGTTCATCTTTCCCTACATCATACTTCCCACTTTCCATACCACATTACAAGCCCCTTATACCACCTCCATTTTTCAGGTCTAACTTGTCATTGGTTTATTGGGATTTAGCACTCTCTTGTCCACACTCCTTGAGTAGGAGAAATGTCCTCCTCGAGGTTAATGAAACTAAAAGAATGGAAAAGAATATTATGGTCAAAATGAAAGAAAAAGAAGAAAATCAAAATGTAAAAGAAGATCAGGATAGAATTTAGCGCATCAGAAAAATATTAACATGAGCTCTACCCTCCTCATTGGTCATAACCCGGTTCCTGAGCACTTGATACTCCATTTCATTAAAAGGAAACCTTTTATGTCCCAACCCTAATGAGCAATACATTATCTCATCTCAACGGGTAAAATCGAATACTAAATCATAAGAACTAGGTCTAATCCTCATGTTATGCACCCAAAATAAAAAGCATTATGATGAAAAAGTAAAAAGCACACTAGACGTGCGCCCTAGAACGTAAATCCTATTTTGAATTTCCTTGACTTGGGGACTTCTTCGAGGGTTGTATGATCTCAGTATTCATTGGAATAAATCATAATAATCCCTTTCCTTTCCTTGCCTTGATCTCAGGAATACCTTTAAACACAATAATTCACAAAACCATAGATCTCATACAACTTTCTTCTAAGTCTCTAATAGGGACCAAAAACGCTTTTGAAGTCCCATATTATCACATAAAGCTTCCCTTAAGAAGTCCTACCTCATCACCTAGTACCTCAAACCCTAGAAGATCAATAAAAGATGATTGCTTATCTACCAGGACTCCTCCCATTGGTGAAATTCCACAAAGAGCAAGGGACAATCGTTGTGGTGACAATGGGACATTATCATTCTTATCACTTAGTTTAGCTCTTTGACCCATAGGCTTTTCCTCCTTAAGGCCTGCTAGATTGTGGCAACATAGCCTAAAACATAAAAGTAAATGTCTTTCCAAATACAAGGAGGCAATAACAATAGAAAATCTCAATGAGGGTGAGAAGTGAGTGAAGGTGAGAAAAGAAGAAGGAAGGAGAGGTGGAAAAGAGAGGGATGAACTAGTGGATGAAAGAGAGATCAAAATTACTAAATACAGGATCAAAAAACTAAACCAAATAAGCAAGAGGGGATAAAAATAGGGATGAACAACTGAAGCCAAGAAGTAAGAGGTCGCAACACTAGTTGAGATAACAAATCAAAGAGGTGAGAATTGACAACTCCGTAGCACAAGAAGAAAAAGCTGACAATCCTAGTTTTGAACTGTGAAATGCAATAGATGAGTGGAAGCAAGCATTGGAGCAATGGTTGTAGATGTGATCCCATAGTTGCAGTCTATAGGATGTGACAACCAAGACCAAAGTCCCTAGTAGGAAAAGGAGAGGAATGGTGATTGGTTCCATCTAAGGAGAAGCCATCTCAAGTCGGGCCCTACCTGAGAAGACGACCTAGAGAGACCCATTAGTGGTGATGTAGCCTAGGAAAGGGGCAAGCAAAACAAATAGAGAGAGAGAGAGGATATAAGAGAAAGGGTTCATTAGTAAAAGTATGAATGGGGGTGATATTAATTTTTTGAGAAACTCTCAGCATATAAGGCCTAGGTTTCTCTCACAGTGGACCCTCCCAAAAACAAAGCATCACTCAACTTGGTAGAGAATATTAATTATCAACACCTTATGAGGCTAGTATAATCCACAAGCCACTAAAGAAAGATTAGTAATAGAAGGAAAGGATTTCATTCAACATTCGATGGGTAAGGAAAAGAGGAAAATAGTATGGGAAAGAAAGCATCACGCAACATTCTTATTTCCTACGGCAATATGCGAGCTTCAAGAGTTGGATCTACTATGACTGATGAATTATGGGTGCGCATGTTGATTAGTCCTATAAAGGTGATCGCTTATTGTACTTTTCCCCTCAGTTTCCCATTATCTTAATGCACTCTTTGTTCCCCAAATCAACCATATCCATATGTATGCACGTCTATTTGGCCATGACTATCATTCTTCATTGAAGTCTCACAGTTTGTGATACATTTGGGCTCCCTAATGCAGCGTCCCACATCCTACAAGGCAGTGAAAAGATCTATTGTGACCTCCAAGTCAAGTGTAATCAACTCCAAGTCAACGCACTACTAACGCCCCCTTTAATTTCCCATTTGCATCGATGAGGTACCTTGAAAATGAGGCAGCTTCTACTTTTGGTGCAACCATGACGTTAAAAGAGGTATCATGGCAAATGTGTTGAGTAAGCAATATGTCAAAGCAACTCAAGGACACATCATGGACCAAGGATAACTCATGTTCAAGATATTTCAAACCTTACACCACACAAAAAGCGACCAAATGGACCTAGACAAGGAGTGTCGTCCACCCTTTCTACCCATTGGATCATGTAAAGGTCAATTTCGAGGAATGTTGAGGAAAAACATAAGGCCATATAGATCTCCAAGCAATCCAAGGTATATTTCAAGTCAAAAACAAGCAAGGAGCCTAAAAGCATGGTTTGAATCATCTTTGCACCAAGGAAAGCGAGGTTGTCCACATTAAACTAGTCATTCGAAAGGCCAATGTCTTCATTCAAGCAACATTGTGCAAACAAAATGGAACTTTTGACTTCCTAAGAAGTCAGGTTAATTTATAAAGGAATGCAAGGTTATTTCTTGATAGAACGTTGTACCCTTAGACCAATTAGGACCTCCTTTTGTCAAATCAAACCTCTAATTGGTGGGATGTCTCACCTATTTTAATATTTAAGTAATATAATGAAATAACTTGTAGTTTGACTTAATCGTGAAGCATATTGTGGATGAAAAGTTGCTTGTTTTTTCAAGCGAAAGGAGGAAAGATGTTGAGATCCTAATCTAAAAAAAGAGAAACTTCCCTCCTTTGTAGATCGTTGTGAATTGTTGAGATCGTTTTACCATAACACGAAATATTTTCATGACATCCTTGGTGTTCATCATGAATTATCTTTCATGGTTGATTTCACATATTTCTTAAGGCGATCTGTGGATAACTAAAGGATACTACAAAAACTAACTAGATCAATCCATTTGAAAGGAATCTTTATCACTTCCTTAGGGATTTCTAGGGCTTTACTCGCACATCTCTCTTGTTCGTGTAAGGTAGAGTTTATTTCTTCTTGTTGGGCCATGGCCCAGTGCTACTCACCAAGGGCTTCAGTTTATTTTGCATGATAATAGAGCTATTTGTTGAAGGATTTTCCCTAAGTATAATCCTTTCTAGTAGGGACTGATTTCAAAACTTGTTCTTGATTAAGCGTGAGCTCATTTAACTTTTGGGATTCCACCTCCGGCTATAATCCACAAGAATTGATGAACCAACTGAATAGGGGCATCGATTTGACCCCACATCCCTAGTGGAAAAAAGGCACACTCCTTATTCCACCAAACAACCATCTCGTTTTATAAAATTCTGCAATTGTCCTTAATTTTTATTATTCAAAAAGCCCTTAGAATAGAAAAATATATACATAAAATAATATATAGAAAAATGTAACCATAAAAATAAAAATTAAACAGAATTTCATCACTTTTATGTTTATATAAGATTTGACCAATTACATTTTGATTCTAGACTGATTTCTATGAAAACATGCCACATCGTTTAAACATTCCTTGTTGAATATACTCAAGGTGATCCACATACAGAGAATTCTTTCATGTGGTGCAATATACCACTATATAGCTAAGGAAAGGTTGTTGAGGTGACAGTGATGGCCATTCTCCTGTTGCCACGAGGTTTGGACCTTCCTAGTGAGGATTTGCACTAGGCCCGAAAAATTTCGCAATAACAAGCCCTTTCAAAGAAAATTTTTGCATCAATTGATAACAAGAAAGGGTTGGAGACAATATGCAATTTGCAATTTTGTTGGTCCCAATCATTCTTAAACAAGCAACCCTCCAAATCTGGATTTTAGACCCCATAGTCGTAATTCTAGTTTAAACATTATTGTTTCCTTTCAAACACTCTCAAAAACAAAAAATCCCATCCTTTTATTTTCTATTTGCATAAATTTGCAATATAGATCATGAAATATCACAAATCATATTAATCATAAGTCTACAACACTTTGAAATTATTATCATTCATTAGACTTAATTTCTTTTATGTATTTCCCCCCATGTCAGAGAACAATTGACCTACAACTTGTGAAGATACTAAGGTTACACTAGGTATCACTCTTCCATTATTGCTAAGGTCTATCTTGTACCTTCCATTAGCCCTAGGGTCTCACATGTATATATAAGGCATTGTCATTTAAAGGGAGGGTTTCGGCGGTAATACAAATTCATAACTAGAATGCGAAATATGAAAAATATATGAAAATAGAAAAGAAAGCGAGAAGAATTAGAATATCCATTCTTGTACTTGATGGTAGTTGATGATGTAGGAGCTTGTTGAGATACAGAAAATATGAGAGTGTGGTAATCTCAATGCCAAAAATGCATGTTACCCACCAAAAGTGGGTGACCCCATAGGAGAAAAATTTCTCATACATCTCGCTTGAGAAAATAGTCGATAGCCCCTGACAGCCACTAGTGTAGCTGATACATTATGCCATTTGATCTTCACTCCCTGCATCAATCATATGTCCCCTCACCCATATTTAGAGAACACATTTTTGAAAGGTGGGATATCCAACCCAAAATCTATGTTTTTCATTGTGTAATCAGGTGCTTATGCTTGTTTTTCCTTGGGCATCCTAGGAATGGATTATTGAGTGACTTGGAAAAAAGGAAGGGCTTTGACCATAGTTTTGTTCTCTCACCTCAAATGGGGCAGGTTAATCCTCAATCCTAATCCTATGTGATCTCCCTTATTGGCCTGTGGCTTTAGGAAGGGCACTATTTGGGAAACCTTGATTTTGGTAGTGCGGTTGCGTTTTCGCCATCCACATTTTTCCCTCCGCTCCGCAGATTACACCCCTATTTCAACATATTCCTTCTCTGGGTCAACAAGGCACTCGCACACCCACTCCACTTGTCCACATGTCAAGGTCGCGCCTGGAAATGTTGCCCGGGAGGTTGATGCAGCTAAAAGAATGTTAAAAGAATGTCTTGGCCACAAGCTAGAAACAAAAGAAAAAGAATATTATAAAATGCAAAATATGGTTGGGACATTTAATTTAACACATGGGAAAAAGTCAAGCATGAGATCTACCCCTTATTATGGCCATTACCCTAGTTCCTAGGGCCCTATGAGTGCCCCCAAATCATTGAGGAACCCATGCACGTCCCAACCCCTGGTGGGCGATGAACTGCCCTACCTTAAGGGGTTGATAAATACTTATATCATACACAACATGCTCTCTTTTCCTGGAGCTCAGACCAATAATACAAAGAAAAACCAAGAAAAGGAAAAAGGATAGTAAAGAAGGGTGGTAAAACAAAGTACGAGTTAACTCATGTATCAACGATTGCTCCCTCCTACATCTATACACCCAAATAATCATCATTGCCATCCTTGAACCCATGGCATTTGGCCTTGAGACCCCCGTGCCCCCATCCATTCATCATCATTCACATAACACCTATCAATTAAATGATGTACCAGGGACCTGTCTTTCCCCTTAGGGACTTGGAACACCTAATAAGGTTGTTTATTAACCACTCCTACGAGGGAGGTAACACTAAACTTGGAAAGGAAGCCCACTATGAAGTCTCAATGTGCCCTTGAGAAATAATATTGGTTGACTTAGATGTACTAATGAGTTATTGTACCTAATTCTGGGGATGCATATTGGATATTATATGTGATTAGTAGGTGGTTTCATCATGGGTTGGGAAACTTAAGTGGGGCCCAGGTCCACTAGAGGATCATATTGACACCCCCGAGTGAAGCATTGAGAGCCATTAGACTCTCATCATGTGTAGAGCATCATTCCAAGGGCTGGAAACACTCAACACCTTTAGCAATTCGCCGATTTCCCTACATTATTCATGAGAAGATGTGTTTGGACCAATATGCCCTCACCAACTTAACATTATATGGTAGTTGAGCCAAGGCCCAGAGGAGGTTGGTCTCATCCCTTGAGACATGGGAGGGCAAGCACCATCATCAAAGCCCTCGGTATTGGGGCATCACAGGATATTTTATCATCAGAAGACCCATGGGACTAGCTTTTGTGCTCCAAACTCATTTTGGGGCCCCACATGATGACTTGCATGGAATGTAAGGAGCCATTCCTATGTTGCAGGAAACGTGGGGCAGGGGTACGTTTCCATACGGAAACTAGTACGAAACAGTGAAACGTGTTTGGTACGGCTGTGAAACGTGTTTCCGGTCGTACTACCACGTTTCACGAAACTAAAACGTGGCCAGTACGGCCGGAAACGCGTTTCACGGCCGTACGACCCACGTTTCAGCATTTATTTGTGTTTTTTTTAATTTGTTTTTAAATTTATTCTTAGGGTATGCTAGTGACTTCTAGTTCCTTCTAGATGCGTGTCTAAAGTTATAAAAGTGATTTTTTTCCCTAGTGTTGATATGCAGTTCATGATAATGTTAAATTCTTAAAGTAAAAGTGATATTCTCCTTTATTTTTCATTTTCATCCTTTTACTTAAATTTTTAACATTACCATGAAATGACTCAGGATGTTTGAGAGTGGTTTTGCCCTCATTGGATT
>APFE031143750.1:56255-90645 GCA_000404065.3 Pinus taeda | reverse complement strand
CTCAGCAGAAGCTTCCTCATCTCAAGGAGGAAATCAATGCAATGGGGACCATTGCTTCCTAAGGGGGGAGGAATGATCCAGGTGGATGTTGGTGGCCACCCACCTATCCCATTTGGACCCCCACAATTGTCCCTTTCAGCTTTTTCAGTTCCTTAATTGTAGCACAACTTACTATTTTTAGCAGTTTTTCGGGTCCTGAACTTCCGGAGCCATTTTGAGGCCCTAAACAATGTTTTTTGGGAAATCTGGGGGCAACATGGCTCCGTGGACCGATGTTGCCCTTCCCAAGGTGGTAGTTCTCGGATAGATCTTTCTAACAAGCTATCGTACGCGTCAAACGAAGATCATATGCCAACGTTACGACCCCGGGAAATTGATGTACCAATTTACCCAAACGGGGCCCACAATTTGGCGTTTCATCTTCTAGGGTTAGGTTTTGGGATGTGAAGGGTTTTTCATTGTTTCTCAACAATAAATAGGCCTCCGAGCCTCATTGTAACAGAGTTCAAGAGGCATGTAGTCACTACATTCTCTTCTCAGAGATAAGCTACCATCGCCCTAGCTAGTTTATTTCCATTTCTGGTTGTAAGCATATTTCAGTATTTTGCATTAATGAAATGAAGTATTATTTGCGCTGCATATTTGTGTATATGGTTATCTCTGTATTTTTTTGCGTTCCTGTCTAAATCCGGATCACTCACCTCACTCAATAAAAGATTTTGGAGACCAATATCCTCCGATAATGGGTAGGTGTGATCCAAACGGATAATTATATTTTTTTTTCCTCCATCTCTATGCTTTTAGAGGGGAAAAAGTGGTGGAATTAGCTCACAGGACCATTTTTTACTAGTGGGACCCCATTTGGAAAATTAAGGTCGAAAAACCTTTCAGGAGAATTTTAAGGCATCAAATGAAAAAGCATTTGGAGTAAAACATTTCTCCTTAAGTGTTCCACCTATTTTTCACATTCTACACAAATATTTCTTTCAAAAAACAAAATAATCACCTTAATCAAAGTATTTATGCAAAATGTATGCAGATTAGAAGTTGACCTTCATATTTTTAGCATCATAATTTGGGAGGATGCCATGCTAGCCCCCATTATACATTGAGAAGATGTTAGAAACATGATTATGATGAAGGAGGATCTATAAGAGTACATATTGTAACTATGGTTAGGATTTGTAGTAATCAAACCTAAGCTCTAATAGGCTATTGGGTTGTGTTATAACTGGGCGACTAGGGGGAAAAAGGGTTTCATTCCTTTTCAAGTGCATTTTTTCAATAGGCGAGAAAAATTAGTTGGGAGGGATACGAGCTAGACCGAAAAGAGAGGATTTGTTCACTATAGTAGCCAAGATGCTACCAACCATAACTCTTTGTACTTGTCCTCATTTTTTGTTTAGAGAATTAGAGGAGAGCATCCTCACCTTCTAACTACATTTTTCTCCCGAAAGAGTTTACTAGGTCATGTGTTGTCTCAATCCATGGTTTGTGAGTTTTTGTTTCACTATTATTTATTTTATAGATAATTTTAATTTGCATGCATATACAATCAATAGTAATCTAAATATCTAGAAATCTAAAGAGAAATAAAACCCTAACAGCATTGTGTATTTTCGATTTTTAGATATAGTTATTTTAGATATGTTTTGATGAAATATCAAGTGGAATATCCATGATATTTTATGAATCAAATTAAACTTAACGATTAAATAAGACTAATGATCTATTTAATTAGTTAAAGTTGTTGGAGGGGAGAGACATGATGGTAAGAGGACGTGTGATAGTGACTAGAAACACATCATTAAACTTGATTAGTTAGCAAGGGAAAATGATTTAATAGATCCTTGAGGATTTACTTATAATCAATATCACTTGTTTATGACCATATCAAAAGGGAAAGGTAGAACTATCATTTTATATGGCTTGTTGTACTAATAAGACTCGTGTAAAATGAAAATAATTGAATAGATAATGGTGAGGATGCGTGGGAATTGAGGCAGAGGAGAGTCCTCACAAGGAACACCTCCTCTCATATGCCCATTGCCATCAATAGACCTAGCTCTCATATTGTGATCTCTAGATGTAATTAATGAAGCTTTTAGAGGGAACCAAACAACTAAGGGTGAAGTAGAGCACCTTCCATTAGGGGTTGAAAGCGTTCAAGGATCGAGGGAATCTAAAAGAGGATATCTAACTAAGGACATTATTAAGCTCCCAAAATTTGTTGGAAGTCATGTGAGCGAACAATTCGAAGCCTTGTTGGAGGGAATTATAAGATGTTTCACATTAAGAGAGCATATTTCCATTTTGAAGGCTAATATAGAGATATTCCAATTGAATGATACTTATATTAATTCATAATATAATTAATAAAATAATTAGTATTATTATGAATTTATTAATTATTAAAATATTTCAATTAAGTTACTCAAGGAGTTGTCTTTATTGCAACTCGTATTTTAACTAGCTTTTTCACTGTATATATGGATTTAGCACCCTGAAAAACCCCTAGGGAACTTCGATTATACAGGGGTTACCCATCAAACTTGTGATTTCAATAAATTCTTATCTAATTTTAAAGAAAATAGACAGGAAAAACCACCGGATAAACCGATGGGAAAAACTTCGAAAAAGTCTCACTAAAGAAGAGTCGGTTGCTAAATATAAGTAGATTCAATTGATTTTGTATATTACAAACAATTTTTTAGAAGAATACCCTCCATATGAATGTTACATTAAAATAAAATTAAATAATGATAATTCATATTAGTAACGATGATATTTTAGAATTCAGTGTATTTTTATATTTAAAAATATAAATTTATAAATAAAATTTTTAAGAATTGGCATAAATTTTATCATCTTAGTGTTTGAGAAATTTCCAATTAAAATATATTTATATAAATATAATTTTTTTTGTTTGTTTTTCAAGTTGGAGATTACAAGGTGGAGTCACCATGACCTAATGGCCAAGAACTAGTAATCTTCACATCATAGAGTAACTTGACAATACACCTATTACCACCAAATAAAATTATATAAATACAATTATTTCATAATAAATATTAATAAATAATTGTTTATATAAACATAATTATTCTAATTAATACTGTAATTAACAAATTATTTAACATTGTTAGCATTATATTCAATCTCAGGCAGTTTAAGCCGAGTAGTGTTACATTCAATGTGAGTCAATTCGGCCTATGATATGATTATTCATAGATCATCCTTTTGTTCCTATCGTGTTCTAATTAATTTTATTCCAATGCTATTTGTTTTTAAGGAAAATAACATTTTATATAGCAATTTTTTTGTTGCAGATTATATTTATGTTAGTTTTTATTTAGTATATTATTTTTAATATTTTATACGCATGGTGTAAATATGTTAATTTTGGATCTTCATAATTTCAAAGGGAATGAAATCGTTTAACAGCAAAAATTTTAAAATTTTAAAAACAGTTTACAATTTGAGAGTTGTAATTCTATAAAATTAATAAATGCGAGGAAACAAATACAATTATATACATAAACTCCATATTAATCATGAAAACATATAACAATTCTTTCATCAAACTAATAAAATATTTTATTTGTAATTATATTTCATTTTCTTTACAAATCTCACTCGTTCCAAAATTATTCTCTAAATCTCCCATTTACTCTAAATCACAACCAACAACTTAATTTTTTAATAATTATGAAAAGTGTGAAATTAGACGCCTATTATCCCATTAGTTTTATTAAATAATGTGTCACGTCCTCTATAATTTTTCTACCTATATTTACTGAGAGGGTGTTATAAGAATGTACGTGTGAGAAACTTGAGTGATATTATTCGTTGGTCTTCTCGAAAGAGGATGTAGGATTCTATTATTACTAAAGGTTATATGTCATTCCTGCAAGCATTTCCCATTATAGGAGCCATGTGGATGAGGTAGTCATTTGGATTTGAATTTTTAATTATTAATAATATTTATAAAATTTTACATATATTTTGTATGCAAACGCTACAAGGAAAAGATTTTTTAGCTGAGGTTTTTGGGGAGGCCTCTATAAAAAATAGTCTAAAATTTTGTTAGTAACGGAGGTGGATGGGAAATTTGTTTAGCAGATGTTTCTTTGAAGGTGCGTCTAAATTATTAAATCTCATAGGTGGTTTACCATCAATACACCCCACTAAAGTTGTACATAACATCGTGCACCGTGGATTTTTTTAGTTTTTTGAAAATAAAAACCATGGTATGCTAACAGTGCTTGAATATTCACTAGTAATTGACTTCTTCATATAGTAAAACATGGTGATTATTCACTAGTAATTGACTTCTTCATATAGTAAAACATGGTGATGTCACTCCACAAAGATGTACTAGTGTGGAAAACGTATATAAATGCACAAGGGCATCTTACAGAGCTTTAATTTCTAGAAAAAAACCAGTGACCACATCACAAGTGTGTTACACATAATTTAAATCCTTTCACAAGTGTGTTACACATAATTTAAATCCTTGAGGTGTCTTGATAAAGCATTGTGATAATTTCAAATTAAAAAAAAAAAAAACATGATGCTTTTTGATATATCTCGCCGTAATGCCCTAAGGGGAACACACTAAAGGAGGGTTAAATAAAAATAAACTTTTCAACCATAATTTTTATTTTTACCATCTGTAGTGTGGGAGAACTCTAAAGCATCGGTGGCACACTTTCTACGTACAAACACCCTGACATCGATGCCTCTCTTACTCACAACCTTTGAGTACTGGTGTTTGGATTTCCAAAATTTTCAAATGGTGTGAAAATTAGCTTTTCTCCATTACATGTCCATAATGCCTCCCCAACGACCAAATTTCCAAGTAATGTCTATGTTCCTTTCTAATTTAAATTTTTAGAAGAATAGTATTGAAAATTAGGTTGAATTTCTCATTGTTTTTCCAAAAAAAAATAAAAAAATCGATGCGGTTTGCACTCGATATGTTCGGATCGCACCGAGTGTGGTGCATCGTGTCAATTTACAGGGTGCACCACATTTCAGTGCATGAACATAATGCACCCTTGTTGTGTGAGTGCAACTTGTAAATATAGACACATCTGTGACATATTGTACATTAGTGCATCACTACTGGTGCATTTGTATTTACCAAATGCACTGCAAATAAATATTTAAAAAAATTCCTATAGCTCAATGCATTTGATAACCTGAATGCACCATAGCAGTGCCAACACATGCATACTCATGCATGAATATGTTGCACCACTATGAAAATTTAAATTTCTGAAATAGTTGGGGTGTCATACTTATGTGTGCATGATTACCAGTGTCATTATAGTTGAAAGTGCACTCGCTGCAGCACATGACTTTGTTTTGAGTGCACCTGTGGATTTCTTTTTTAATTCAAACTTATGTTTCCATAGTTATAAATACATGTTTCATTTCATAAGAAAAATTATCTTTTTATATATCAATCATGTATTAGAGATGTAGGCAAGGGGAGCAATAGGAGGAGGAGGAGCAACCTGCAAACCAATGCAATAGGGTCAAACCATGGAAGGTTAGAAAGAGGGAGAGGGATTTATATCCTTGCCTTATTACTTCAGTGACCCAAATGCTCTTGAGGAATGTAGCCATCCTCAAGTACCATGAGGAGGTTACATCCCTAAAGGCACACTCTATCTGATTGGTACATCAAATCCATCGATGGAATGTAGAAGAGCAGGCTTTCCATGTCAGTCCTAACTTCTCGTATATGCCAACTGAGGAGAACATATACTTTATCACTGGCCTATCCACGAGAGGGGAGGATTTTCCCCAGTTTTGTGATGTCCCCCATGGTTTTGTAGTTGAGATTCAGCTTGCATACACTCATAAATATGTTGTGCCTCATGTGGTCTGTCCTTCATATCTTTAGGTCTGTTGACAATTACAAATTTCTTCTTTTGCTACATAGGAGGCTAGGTGCATTTCTTTATTAGTCAACACCATTGAAATTTCTTGTGGTTATGGGCAACACATTAGTTTCCCTATTTTGTATTATGTTGATTATTTGATTTAGGTGCCATGTTTCATAAGATGGTCTTCCATTTTTTTGAGAGAGTTTTACATGAATTTAGATAGATGGTGTACATGGTCACGACAAGAGAGGGAGACCTTCCTTTTGCTTATGAGGATTTTATTTTATTTTTTTTATAGGTTTGTACAGACAATGCCTACATTTTATTATCGCCCTCTTAGGTCATTGACTGAGGTCTCCATATGCATGTGAGGGAAGGTGATGTCGAAGAGGCACCTGCCATAGATTCCGGTCAAGATTTTGGATGAGCCACCGGCGGTAGTGGTCAGTGTGGATAAACATGTGTTTGTTGTGTTGTCGTATCCATATGTGGGGATTTCTTAGAGAGGGTGTTCCAACGTATTCTTCACAGTGGCTGATCCACGAGATGATAGAGGTAATATTAATGTTTTATTTAAATTGATCTAGTTTAATTTTCTCATTTTAATGAATGAGAATAAAAATTATTCTAACACATTATTTAACTTGTTTTATTAAATTGTTTAATGAAATTGTCTAACTATTTTTTGTCTACTATATATTTTGTAGACATCGGCTCACATGATGGGGACATTCTACAAAGGCCCAAGAGGGTGAGGCACGTCCTTAGGGAGGTGTGGGAGTCCAGGGGTGGATGACCGCTATGCGATTTCAGATGGACTACTGTGATAGATTTGCCATAGTTTTGGTTCAACAAGGAGTTCACCCTGAGAGGCCCACAGGGGCTTTAGTAGGGGAGCAATACCATACCATGTGGGTTCATATTGGAGGATATTTATTGACGAAAAAATGATATAATATAGTGGGGGATATATAGGGAGTAGAGGGTTTTTATATTGGCAAGTATAAAAAATGCAACCCAAATTTAATGAAGAATTATAAAGGGGTATAGAAAAAAGTTAATGAAAAAATGGATACCTTCAATATGTAGTGAAATTAGGGGTTTTTAAATTGGGAAGGTGTATTGGGTTCGTATTGGTATTAGGAGTTAAATAATGTGATCACTAGAGGTATTTTCCAATGTGTAGTCAAATTAACGGTATTGTTTAATAGGCCATAAACACACATGATATGTTAGAGGTTCATTGAGTGAAGCTCCCATGGAGAGGCCTCAAGATATTAGCACAAATCTGATGTTTGTGGCATGTCATTGGAGCTCTTACTTTACTGGCAATGATGAGTGCTATAGGGCATCATGCAGCACCATATCCATTAGATGAGGGTGGTCGTGATGATGATGAGGGTGATGATGGTGACTGTGATGATGAGAGTGATCATCATGATCATGATGATGAGGATGGAAATGATGATGCTTCTGGTGGTGCCACCCATCAGATTATGGCCATAATGGTGTGAGTGATTCTTCTGGTAGTGCACCTGCTCATCAATTGCCTGATGATGAGATTCCAAAGCTAGTGGATGTGGTGTATATTTCTCCTGACAGAGCAGACAGACCACCTTCTCCTACAAACCAACCACCTTCTATTGCAAACCAACCACCTCTTAGTCCTCCACCTTAGATGAGTTCAACAAATGTACTTGATGAGGTAATAGTTGACCATCCATTGTCTTCTACTGCAGACCATGATGCAGGCACTACTATGTCTGTTGTATTAGATATTTGATTGCACTTATTTGACTTCATGATGCAGTTATTTGACTTGATCAAATCTCTTGAGATGCAAATTTTCTTTGAGTGAAAAGAAATTTGATCCCCTTAGGTGCTTGGTGGATCTAGGGAGATCGTATATCAATATATATGTAGTTGACATTGAAATATTTTATTTATAATTCATGTTCTCCATATTAAACTGTTAAAATATGCCCCCTCATATTTTTTCCCTGTATGTATACATTTGATTATTTTTATTATCAATATTTTCTAAAATTTTACATATCAAATCCATATGAAACACATTGAATATTTTACAAATATCTCTCATGATATTGAATTAGAAAGAAAAATTATTAATGGAATAAGAATTCTCTCAGTCTTTCTTGCTAAACTGAAAATATAAGAAATTTTTTAGTTTAAATTAATTTATTTTCTATATATAAAATTATCTATAAAATTATGTTATTTTAATATGGACATTGAAATATTTTACTTATGGTTGTTAGTAAATAATTTTTTTTTTAAATTACACATAATGTAATATCAATAATACTCTTTCTTGTCCTGTGAAAAAATTACATTTTTTCCTTGTAGTAAAAAGTAAATTATGTTTTTCACTCATTACATTTCTTCCTCACATTAAAAGCTATTTTTATTTTTTCACTTTGTGTCACAATATATCTCTATATAAAGTTATATAAGATTAAGGTGTAAATTGAAGTATTGTAATTATGAGCGACATTAATTTCTTTTCTTATTACTATTTTTATTATGTTAATTTCAATTATTGTTTTACTATTTTTAAATGTAACGGTATGTGACAACATCTCTTCCATAGGAAGTTGTAGAGTGCTCCTTGGCACAAATAATTAATATTTAATAGAACTTAAAAATTACTATTTTTATAAAATTTAATTTTATTACTAAAGTTATGAGATTTTTAAGCAATTTAAATTTAATCTTGATAGCAACTCTTATCAATTTAAATTAAAAATTTCTCCCTCTAAAAGTGAGAATAAAGAAATGTAAAATAGGGCTTTTGATCAAGTTATTTATAATTGGGGATTTTCTCTATTCGATGTTCTCCATTAAAGAGGCAAGCGAATTTTTTTCTAGTAATAAATATATAACATTTGATACTATTTTGGTTCTTTATTGGCTATTATACTAGTTTAAATTTGACTATTTTTAATAATAAATATGATTTCAATAATAAAAATTAAATTGTCATGAGATATTCACTAAAATTCATGTTTTTCACATTTCTCCTAGCTAATATTACATCATGTTCACAATGATAAACACATGTATACTTTAAATAATTTAGTTACAAATGCATAAAAAAATAGATATTTATTTTACATAACCTAAACATTAAACAAAAATGCATCACCAAGTTTATTTGAAACTCCAACAAATGCCTCTTAATCACCATCACAAATGTCGTGCACTTGGTATGTTCTGGTATGTTCTACTTGCACTGGTGCTATCATATTTACCCAATGTACTACCTAAATAATATTTAAAAATATAGCTATTTCTCAGTGTGTTTGATAATGTGAACATTTCATCCTGGTGTGAAAATGTTATACATGCCTATTGGTGCATGTGTGATGCACTGCTATGAAAATTAAAATCTGTGAACCAAATACCTTGGGTCATATGTATCTGCGCACCATTGTCAATGAAGTTTCATTTGACACTACACCGAATCCGATGCATGAATATGTTTTTGGTGCACGGATGAATTTTTTTAATTGAAAGTTATGTTTCCATATTAATAAATAGATTCATCATTTATTTAAGAAAACACATTTTATGCATAATTATGATGTATTTCATATGTCAACCATGTGACAGAGACGTCAGCAGAGGGAGAAGTAACATGAGCAGGAGAAAATGGCCGGCCCGTATAATTGGATCCAACATAGGGAGAACAACTAATTATTATCTTAAAATACACACTTTAGGTGTCTTTCCTAGATCCCCTACTATAAACCGCCATGGTGCCATTGATTTCAGAAATGGAACTATGAAAATTTTATACTCTATTAAATGTTGTTGGTTTAAATGGTAAAATAAGAGTGAAATTAGAAAGTAGTGGTACAGGTAATAGTTGACCATCCCTTGTCTTCTAGTGCAGACCAGGAAGTAGGCACTACTACGTCTGTTGTATTAGATATTTGATTGCATTTATTTGACTTCATGATGCAGTTATTTGACTTGATCAAATCTCTTGAGATGCAAATTTTCTTTGAGTGAAAGAAATTTGATCCCTTTGGGTGCTTGGTGGATCTAGGCGGCTGGTATATCAATATATATGTAGTTGACATCAAAATATTTTATTTATAATTCACGTTCTCCATATTAAAATGTTAAAATATGGCCCCTCATATTTTTTTCCTGTATGTATACATTTGATTTTTTTTATTATCAATATTTTCTAAAATGTTACATATCAAATCCATATGAAACATTGAATATTTTACAAATCTCTTTGATATATTGAATTAGAAAGAAATTATGAATGAAATAAGAATTCTCCTAGTCTTTCTCGCTAAAGTGAAAATCTAAGAAAATTTTTAGTTTAAATTAACTTATTTTTCTACATACAAATTATCTATAAAATTATGTTATTTAATATGGACATTGAAATATTTTAGTTATGGTTGTTAGTAAAATAATTTTTGTTTTAAATGTCGCATGTAAATAGAACATATAATGAATTACACATAATGTAATATCAATAATACTCTTTCCTGTCATGTGAAAAAATTACATTTTTTCCTTGTAGTAAAAAGTAAATTATGTTTTTCACTCATTACATTTCTTCCTCACATTAAAAGCTATTTTTATTTTTTTACTTTGTGTCACAATATATCTCTATATAAAGTTATATAAGATTAAGTGTAAATTGAAGTATTGTAATTATGAGCGACATTAATTTATTTTCTTATTACTATTTTTATTTTGTTAATTTCAATTATTGTTTTACTATTTTTAAATGTAACGGCATGTGACAACATCTCTCCCATAGGAAGTTGTAGAGTGCCCCTTGGCACAAATAATTACTATTTAATAGAACTTAAAAAATTACTATTTTTATAAAACTTATTTTATTACTAAAGTTATGAGATTTTTAAGCAATTTAAATTTAATCTTGATAGCAACTCTTATCAATTTAAATTAAAAATTTCTCCCTCTAAAGGTGAGGATAAAGAAATCTAAAATAGGGCTTTTGGTCAAGGCAAGTGATTTTTTTTCTAGTAATAAATATATAACATATGATACCATTTTGGTTCTTTATTGGCTATTATACTAGTTTAAATTTGACTATTTTTAATAATAAATATGAGTTGGATAATAAAAATTAAATTCTCATGAGATATTCACTAAAATTCATGTTTTTCACATTTCTCCTAGCTAATATTACATCATGTTCACAATGATAAACACATGTATACTTTAAATAATTTAGTTACAAATGCATAAAAAATAGATATTTATTTTACATAACCTAAACATTAAACAAAAATGCATCACCAAGTTTATTTGAAACTCCAACAAATAATTCTTAGACATAAAAGATTCATTAATTCAACTTTTTTGTATAATTACGAATGAAGAGAAAAGTCAAAATTGTTCCATTATCCATGAAGAAAAAAATTAAAACCTTTCATGCATCCATGTAAATCCATTTGTTTCTCTTATGGTCCATAAAAATATCTAATCAACATTTTGTATATGCCTAAGACCTTCTTTTAGTTTATAGTGGTGCTTCATAGGTATTTGCAAACCGTCTATGGTGCGATTGTGTTTTACAGAGCATTGAATTCAGTCCATGACTGTGTTTTTGTTCCACTAATAATGTTTTTTGTTTCTTTAACTTGAAAGCTCTCTTTCCATATTACTAAATATATATTTTTTATTTAATTAAGAAAAACGTATTTTATGTATAAGGCTGATGTATTTTATTATACCAGTCATGTAGCAAAGATGTCAATAGAGGGAGCAACAACAATTGGAAATACTTAGCAAAATAATGAAAACAAAAAGATATAACAATAATATAAATTATGGAATAACATAAGTACATATCACTCTCCATTGTCATCACCTTGATTATCTTCCTCAACACTTGGTATGATAACACTATTGTTCTCAAAAACATGTTTTGATGTAGGGTGTGTTAATACAAACCTCCAATCCCTGTCTAACACATCTGGGTAAAAAAAACCTGGTTGCAGTGTTTTAGGAAAACATAAGGCTCCCTAGCTTCATGCCACATCTCTCTAGAGTTGATAGATATCAACCCACTATCGCAATATTCCTTTACATTATTCCCATCAAAGGTGTCCCACCACTTGCATGTAAAAAAAGCACATTGGGATGAAGATACTTGTATATTTTCAACGTAACCTAACCTCCCCTGCATTCGGTTTTGATTGTAGTGGATAGCATAAATAGATTGGTCGAACTAAAATTCCACTCCATTGTCTTGTGTCATGCATCCGTCATCGACATCCTTCATGTGAAAATGGTGTCCATATTCCCACATAGATGGGAACAAATGCACCTATAAAAATGTAAAAAAATTTAGAATTTCATGTGTTTAATAACCTGAACATAATTAAAAATATGAAAGATATATAGATGTTACCATTCAAAGGTGAAATATAAATTAAAAATGTGCAGAAAGAGATTAATATTATTGATTTACTGCACCCAATCCTTATGTTTAGCACATCTTCTTCAAAACGTGGGTAACAACCAGATGCACCGTATTATTCTCTTACATGATCAACAACCCAACTATTAGGGCATGTCATTGGCATATTTTCTTTTAAAGGATCAAGATAAGGAAAGCTTCTACTGTTAAAACATTTTAATTCCTTCCTATCACTGTCCCATTTCCACCTATTCTTTTCATACAATGCAACCCACAGTTTGGTCGCTTCCATATTTTAAAGAATGAATTTGTTGATGGCTTTAATTTCTAAAATCATCGATGAAATTAAAGAAACATATATTATATATATATATATATATATATATATATATATATATATATATATATATGAGATCAAAATATCCATTAATATGAAGTTCAGTGTGAATAGTTATTTTATAGTAATTTGACAAATGATAAGCCTGCACTTACTCTTTATCATGTACCCCTTTCCACTCATTTCGAGAAGCTCCCCTTCTCTTTTTCCTTCATCCATTTCATCATCCCAAATCACCACACCTGGTGTGTTGCCAATCTATTTGATGCTCTCACTAGCATAATAGAAAGAATCGTATGATATATACCCCTCTATCATAGACCCTTGTGGTTTTTTCACTTTTTCAAACAAAACCTTTCTATTTCTTCATGTACCTCTCTTTGAAGAACATCCAATGGAAAGAAACAACCTCAAATAATTCATTCTCATTTACTAGATGAATTAGGAGATGCACATGCAATTCCATGAAACTCATCGGTAGTTCCTCCTCAAACATACACGCAATCTCAACTATCTCTTAATGCCACCACGGAATGCAAATACTTTGAATATGGCACATCGTAGGTCTTGGAGGACGTCATGGTTCACACACCCACACATGAGTAGAGGATAATGGCACTGCATAGTAAATAGTACATTATACAAAAATTAATTATAAAATACCCGATTACATAAACAAAATAATAATAAAATCATGTTTTTGACATATGTACTGTTAGAAGGTTCAAATAGTCATGTGATTTCAACCCTGAAAAGTGATCATCCATAGTGAGGCAATGATGAAGTGAGGACCCATATAAATAAGGCACCCTCACAGTCATTATAACTTCCTTTTCTAAAGAAACATCATCTTTCTTTAAAACCCATGGGACATAACCTTCTTTAAAAGACCAAGAGGGGCCAACCGCCCCTCTAGTTTCCTATCTTGGATAATGTTTATTTCTAGTTTTTTGAGAAATAATATCTCTCCCAACAACCAATGTGTCACCTTATTTTGATTATATGTGCTTGCATAAAGAAGATGAAACTTTTTTAAATGTATGCCTGGGATCTAGTAAGTGGGAAATCTTAAGATGCTCCCAATATGGGAGCTCATAAAAGAAAGATTTCCTTTTCATCCCAATGGGAAATTTCTCAACATAGGTGTCGAATAAATTTGGATCATTGAACATAGGCTCCCCATTTGAATCGAACATTTCTGAAAACTCTTTCTCCTTCTCTATCTCATATGCTCTAAGCCATCCAACTAGTGTGATTATTGCGGGCCCTTAGGTTCTCTCTCATTTAACATTGAAAGAGGATGATGTTTCTCTTCTGTAAGGGTATCCTTCTGGGAGGAATACCTTGGAGCAATCATTCACTGCATTTTCTAGGTGGTCGGACCACCTAGCCTTCAAAGAAGGTCCACAACATTTAAATTCATGGTACCCTTTCCTTATAAGACCTATGAAATAATTTTACACAGGCTATCACATTAGCAAGCATGAAGATCTGAACAATTGCAACGAATTAAATTAATATGTGAAATAACATTTCTACTAAACAAATCAATAAGAATGTAATTTAACAAAGAAAAAATCTAAGCCTGGATAATCATGTATGGTGTAAGAACATATTCCATAGAACGTAAAAATCATCTTTGTTACGATGTGCCTTGATACATCATACACATGTATTCCTTCCCATAATTCCTTAAATTCATTTACCAATGGTTGTAAGTAGACATCCATATTCTTCACTTGTCTTCTACCAAGGAGTATGATATCCACCATAAGATGATCATTCTTCACACACAACCATTGGGGGATATTGTTATTAATGACTACTATAGGCCAAAAAAAATAGTTTGTGTTTTGGAGGGAATATGGATTGACGCCATCCATGGCTATGCCAAGTCATAGAATTCATACTTCATCCTTGAATTTTTCAAGCCATGTACCACTATATGTTTCATGGCTATTGAATCTGTTGGGATTCACATAACTCCTTAATCACTTATATGTGAGGCATGTCATCTCTACAACATAGATAATTCTTTGCAACGAAAGAGTCTTTGAATCCTTGGGATTATAGGAATGTACCTTAACGTCTTATGAGGAGGACAATGTGATTTACCAGTCTTTTTATACTTACGATACCTTTCATGCCCACATTTCAGACATATATCTTTTTCTAAAAATTCTCCTATATATAGAATACAATCATTCAAACATGCATGATTCGATGTATACTGAACACCAAACATTTTCAACAACTTAAAAGCTACTCCCCAAGACATAATCACATGAAAGAAAATGATATTTGAATATCTTGTAGTTGGTGGGGAATATAATTGTACAATGTCAATATTTAACATTCATAAAATTGACCATTTTTAAATTTGTTTATGTGATAAAATATAAGGAACTTGTTCAATCATGTAACTAAATTACTTCAATATTTCCAAGAAACATGCATTTGGCATGCCAAAATTTTCTTTCACGTTGTAAAACAACATCGTTGTACCTAGATGAGTAGACTTTGACTTGCCTCAATGTGCAAAGAGAGGGGTGGTCGAACCATATTTCAATGTTTCGAATAAGGTATCAGTGATATGAGCATCACTCCTTATCTCACCATTGTTGAATACATCTAACAACATTCCCTCCATGACAGTCATGTCGTATAAGTAACCATCCATACCAATCTCCATTTGATTGCCTCATTTCCAACTTGTGATGAAGAACTACTATCGTTGTACTCACTCCTAATTGGTGAAGCTAGATGTAGTGGGAATTAAATAGGTACTTGATTAAACCATTCTTTGTATGCTTCCTCTCTGATTCCTTCTCTTAGTGAAACCTTCTCTCGATTTGACATTGTAGTGGGTTACACCCTCTTGGTACGCTAAATCGTTTCATTTTTAACCCCTTTCCTACTTCAAATTCATAACCTTAGACGTATTTTTTAACCTTGCAACCTCCTTATTCCTGCACTACTCCAAGGATTATGCTTTTTCTTACACTAGATTTATATTTTATATTTAGGGGTTACAAATGTATGTAATTAATTATTTTTATATATTTTATACCTTTAATATTATTTGCAACTAATATCTTCTTTCCTCAGGTATTTGGTAAGCAACGTATTAATCATTTCTTTAGCATGATAGTGTGCAGGTAGGATTCCTACACCGCTAGCGAATCCTAAACTTTCATGACATATCACTACCTAACGTAGACATCTCATTTAGAATCATTCATCTTGAGTTGGGCTCAGAACAGAGATAAATCAGGCATATGACAGAGATCAAGTGATTGATCGAATGCTTAATTTTAGTGTTTTGTTACAACCAAATGGCTTAGAATGTAATGCTATTGTTATTTGGTTACAGCCAAAAGGCTTAGATCGTAATGCTAAATGTAATTTTGTTATGGACCTAGGCCTAATGGGATGTATATAATGTAGGATTAAGATAGTAAATAAGAGTGATAAAAATCCTACAATAACTATGGTATTTTGTAATTTCACTACTATTGCCCTCATTCTAGGCTGGATTCAATTTCATCAGGTACATTTGTTGATTCTGAAATTTAACATAAAGGAACTTCCATGTTATCTCAATCATGTGCTTTAATTCTATGTTGATGTGTTGCTGAGAGCTGAGTTTCCAAGTTTTAAAAAGGGAACTGAGTTGGTTAGATAGGGCCCATCCAACCCAGCTCATTCTCCCCTGCATTCTTCTTTCTCGTTAAAGGTGTGTGTTTGTTCACTAAGATGTCTTTTTATAGGCTATCTTAATCCCTACATTAGTTGTCAACGCGACGTAAGTCTTTTTATATCAAGAGTGCCAACACAGTATGTGCAATGAATCAAGAGGTTATCTAATGATGAATAGTTTCAATCACTAAAGGCTAGTTCTTCAATTCAATTCACACGACTTATAGAAAGAACTATGTATGTAAGAAATACTCTTTTACACACTTTGCAATTCTATGGAACTTGTTCTGAAATCAATTAAAACTGAATGCAAATAAGAATTACACTTAGAATCATTCAAATAAACTTAATACTAATCACACTCAATCAAGTAAATAAACTATGACTATTGAACAACATTATTCATCTATAGCAACACAAATCAATCTTCATTACTGAATTGAACAACAACAGTAACTGAACAACAAATAGCGATAAAGGATTCCTAAATGGCAAACGATCTAGATTACAATTTGTAGAAGTTAATTACTCTTGTCTCTCAAGATCTATTATAACATCTTATTCAAATGAACATCAATCTCCTATCAACATGAATTCACTCATTCCAATCAAAGTTCTACTTAAGTATATCTCACGACTTCACTTTGAATCTAATTGAGTAACAATATCAATCAATATCTCAAATATTCAAGATAAATGAAATAACTAAACATTAAATCAATTTAAAAACTAAATATAAAACTATAACACAAAGGAGCAGTGGAACTTCTTGTGACTGGGCCAAAAGTTTCTAGAAGCCTCTGCTTAATAAAATCTCATAATATAAAGATGTATCAAATGCAACCTTCTTTCATTAATTTCAAGTAACAACTAGCAGAGTCATTGATATAACAACATATATGTTCAAAAATAACAATTACAGATTATAAAAGTATGAACTGTATCTAATTACCTTTAGATCCTATATAAAACATAAAAGAGAAACTCGATAAAAGCAAATCCTTAGGATCGGGGGATCCTAAGGATTTTGCAATATAAAATCTGATCATGTGATGAAATAGCAATGTTCAAAATGATCTTCTTCTTCCTTGTCTACCCAAGATGTTGTAGCTTTTCCCTTTTATGGCCTCATGTTGTTCTGAAAACTGAATGACTTTTTCCCAATCCGCATCTCTTCATACAAAGATAGCAAAGAATCAATTTTTCATACTATATTTGCCTATTCTATCACAAAATAGTTTCATCCAAATTTAGCCAATAGTTTCCTAATTTTAACCTATAAACGGAAATAATCGTATAAGGATGAATGATGAATGAAGCATTTTATGAAGAGAAATCATACCTTTTTCCTATCCCAACATACTCCCCAGCTTACCTCGTTGCATGCCCTTGTGCAAGTGTATAGTTTAGATGCAACTGAGTGAGGGAATAAGCAGGATATACTTCCTCCTTGTAATTCCTAAAACCATTCTTTTGCTTAAGGAAAGAAAAATCTTGGGTTACCTCATGATCATTTAAGTTATAATCACTACAGTATTGATCAGGAGGGTACCATATGATTGGGGTTCTATAATGACTTCCTATCCAATCTGGCCCCATTGTTAAAATCATATCGCTATATTTATAAAAATGGGAAGAGGCAACTCGGAAGTTTCGATATCCAAATGGCTCTCAACCCCTTACAGTATTACTGGAGACTTCCCACCTCTGCCTTGATGCAACCAAGGCTTCTTATGTAATGTCCTGGAAGTATTCCTTTCGAGACTAAATGATATCAGTATGCAGTGGCCCCAATTTTTCTACGACACCATCCTTTTTCATAAACTATTTATGCCTAACATATAGGAGTAATGGTTGTGTAGGCTCTCCTCGAACCCATAGGTCAATGCCATTCTCACACCTTCTGAAAGTGTTGTGAGCCTTGGCCCATTTTAGCTGATTAGCAACAAATGAGAGGAAAACCTGAAATTTAATGTCTCCTATAAAAGGGGTAGTGTGGTTGCACCTATCATCCTCTAAAACAAAATTATGTATATGGAGTTCACAAAGGGGGCACTGAACCTTCTCATTGTGCTCTCTGAAACATTTGATAAAGTCAGGAGTGGTTTTGATCTCTATCAATTTACCAGTCTTAATGGCCTTAACTTTTAACAAGAGGTATCTTTCCATGAGAAATAAAGCATAATTTGTTGTGGGGGCTTGGGAAGATATCGTGTCTGAATAGAGAGAGCAGACAGTCTCCATTTGCGCTCTGTCTTTTTGCAATTGATCCTCTAATTTTTCAACCTTCTTTTTCTCAACCTTATATTTAGCAAAGGTCTCATATTCAATCCTCGTAAGTGCTTCAAACTTCTTCCTTCACCCTTGATGTTCATGCAAAGGGACCACCTATTCCTTGTGTTGAGCCAGTTCTTGGTGAACTATCAGTAACTCATTCTATAATTTTCTAATAATAATCTCTCTTACCAAAGGGGTGTAAAGGGGTGTTTCATCTATTTGGGCCTCTACATCCTGGGTCTCCGTAGGGTCAATCTTCATAGCAGCTTCATCTACTTCCTGAATTATAAAATCAACTCGAACATTTTCTTCAACATTTGTTTGGACAACAATGTTCGCAATGGGTGGTCCATTTGAGTTCCTTGTGAAAAGATGCAAGGCTCCTTAGTTTGCATGGCAAAGTCTTCTCTCATAGCTGGTTCAGTCTGTGTTTCTTTTGGACAAACCTCAGGAAACTTTCTCTGAGTTTGAGCATCCTTCGAAGAACATTGTTTTATTTTTGTTCCCGCAGTTTCCGTTTCCACTTTCAATTTCTTGGTTCTGGTTACCTCTTTTAACCTATATTTTAGCTGCCTGATTACTTGCTTTTGTTTCCTATACTTTATGAGCACCTTTTTAAGCCTAGCTCTGTAGGGCTTCTCTACTCTGGGGCCTTTGTCTGAAGCTGCATTATCCTCTGCTACCTATATAGGCTATACTATGTCATCATCAGGGATGTTCCCAATTGGAACTATGTCTTCTAGTGGAATTTCTCCTTCCAACTCATAAATATTATGTATTTCATTTTCAGGAGATCCTAATGCAATGGTATCTCCTGAACAATTATCATTCTCATGGTCTTCTCCTTGGTAGGCCTCGTCCACAGGGGATTTCGAAAGGGAATATCACTTGGTTGATTGGCATCTCTCAAGTTTTCATCTTCAAGGTTTCCTTCTGCTAGGGGGTCCACTAGGCCGGTGCCTACTACTTGAGTTTCCTTTCTGCTGGCTATTCCCTCATGTCACTCAGCTTCGAGGGGTGTTTCCATAGCAGGAATAGACTCCCTCTGCTCCTCCATGGCATCAGTGCATGGCTAGGATTGTTCATGACCGAGACTATGAACAGGGGTTGACTAGTTACGGGTAAAATTTTGTTTTTCAATGTTCTCTGGTTGTTCCCTACCTTTGGTAAGCACTCCCATGCTTCCCAAAACCCTAGCGACCTCCTCCTCATATTCTTGCAATGGAGGGTCTTACGGACTAAGAGGAGGTGCGCAGGATGGTCTGGCTCCCTCTGCTTGGATTAGGATGTGCCACTGGGATTTTACTCACACAGAGTGCCTATTCTTACCTGATTCTAGGAGTGTAGAGGGACTCTTTTCCTTTAGTATTCTCTTTGGGCTTGGGGTTCTTGGCCCTTGCTGCTCTATTTCTATATTTTCTGGGGGTGGAGCTAAGGTAAGATTTATGATATTGTCCCATGTTAATTATTGTTGTGTGAATCTATTTGTGATAATTAACCTAATTAACCCATGATGGCTGACTACACTATGTGGGTCCTTAGTTATCCTTACCCGTTGGGAAACATCGTGTAACAGGGAATTGAGATAAAATGGTAAATTAATTGAAATTATTTGCTTTAAAATGGCTATAAGT
This sequence comes from Pinus taeda, assembly GCA_000404065.3. Taxonomy (NCBI): domain Eukaryota; kingdom Viridiplantae; phylum Streptophyta; class Pinopsida; order Pinales; family Pinaceae; genus Pinus; species Pinus taeda. The sequence continues at coordinate 70,359 of APFE031143750.1, read as the reverse complement.
TTCATTTGTTGGGGCTTTACCACATCATGTTGGCCGTTGCATGTTATATATCTTTAGACGATGACCACCAGCTCTTGCCACGGTTGTTGTAATGCCAAACGTTGAATTCCTTTCCGTGTTCATACTATCCGCTCGCCCGGGTCCTAGAATGCTTCAATTGTGTTGTATAAAGGACATGTTTATCTACCCATTTCACCCCTTCTACTGGAAGTCTGCTGACTTCAGCTAGGACTTCTTTAGAAACTATCATGCTTATGTCTTTAAGCACTGTACTACCATTCTGTAGATTTTGTAGAAATTACAGTGTTAGCTCTTCATGGAATCCATGCAATCTATTTAAATACTGTAGCCAACCAGCGTGTTCAAGGATTTCGCGAGCTTGATCCGACACCATCAATACTGGAGGGTCACTCTAGATTACTCTTCCACCCATAGCTGCTGCACTTTAGGCTGGTTCTTCTATATACAACTGTGTTTTACCTCTGTAATGCAACATATCACCAATGTATATTACAACAATTATCAAGGAAATGACGTTGCTTGGATAATTATTATCATTTTTAGTTAAGTCGTTCATCTTGTCACCCATACATAATGCAGAATCGTAAGTTCACATGCCTGACATAACGGTTGCTATTCTTTGACCAATCAGAATTTCCTACTAATTATTACACATTCATGCTCATCATGTAGTTTGTACTCCAAAGCTAATCCGAATGATTGTCACACAGTTATCCATAACTAGAATACATGGCGTCCATACATAGGCCATCCCCCCTTTGACCAGAAAAGGGCGTCCACATCCTTTCAGCACGCAGAAAACAAGCAGACAGACTAATGCAAAATACATGATGGCAACGAATATAAAAAACACAACATGCAAATTAGTAAATAATTTAAGCAATATTCGTCGTCAAATGTGAATTATCCAAATAGAATAAAAATTACAATTTTAAGTGATTATGTCAAAGATCTTTAGCATGAGCAGAATTAATCACATCAGCATAATCACTAGTTTATGTTTAAGGACTGTCATTTAATGCTCGGACATATGGAATAAAATAAATATAGATTAAAGTCACCATGATATTCGGCTTGTAAAATTTATGCAAATGGAAATTTTCATTAGCAATGAAGTCATAGGTGATAAGAGGTAGATGCCATATGGCAATATAAGATGATACTCCAATGCCATAAGCAGAGCCATTGCTTCCTGCAAGCATTCATAGCCTCGGCAGGGTTTCTTTTTAACCCTCCCAAATGAGCCATAGTCCTCTTTATAGTTAATTTTTCTTTCTTTTGTCATAAAGAGACCACTATGCTGGCATGGTGACTGGATAACCATAGTTCCACTCACCAGGGTGTAACAAAAATGATCACGCTAGTTCGTGATGAGACCCCCTGCTCTTCTGACAAATTAATTATCAAGAAGGTCATTGCCTTGGTTTGGTAGCCAAATTGGACTATTACCTGTTACATCCTTATGATCAAGGTAGGTTGGCTTGTGATGAGACCCCCTATCCTCTTTGGACAATTTTTTAAGCATTTTACTATTTTATTTTTCTTTTGGAATTCTTCTTGTAAAAAAAGGAGGCTCATTTTCTCCTTAAGAGTGAGGGATGGTGTAAGAAGTAAAAAGATGCCAATGAAAGTGTTTTACTCTTATCCCCTTAACATTATATCAATGATTTTTATCCATTTGTAAGTATAAACATAAGCGAGCATGGATTAGGGATAATCAATCATTTCATGGTGTGTCCAAAAGAAAAGATGTTAAGACAATCATTGTAAGGATACACTGTATTAGCTTATGGATAAGATAACCATCAAAAGGCTTTTAGAAGTCACAATGATATTGTTATTACCATTTTTCTTTAGAAGAGGCACAAATCGATTCAAAAGGTGCTTATTTGAATTACAAAAGAAGAAGGAAATGGCATAATGATCAAGAGAAAAAATGAGAAAAATTGACAATTTAGCTTCTTAAAAGGTGCGGTTCAATCGATTGAACGGAAAAATCAAAAGAGAAAATGAAAATTGTTATTCAATTGATTGAACAACAATTGTTCAATAATTTGCATAGTGAAATCAATAAAAAAAATGGTGTTCAATCAGTTGAATGGCAGTCATTCAGCTCGAACGGCGAAATCAAAATAAAAATAAAATGTGTTATTTAATCAATTGAATGGCAGTCGTTCAATGGTTTGAACAACAAAAGAAAAACAAAGGAAATTATGCATGCTCAATCAATTGAATGACAATCGTTCAATAGTTTCAACAGTGAAAACAAATAAACATTGTGTTCTTCAATCAATTGAAGGACAATCATTCAATAGTTTGAATAGAGAAAAAAAATAAGAAAATAATTGTGTTGTTTAATCGATTGAACGGTAATCGTTCAATGAATTGAACAGCGAAAACAAATAAGAAAAAATTGCGATGTTCGATCAATTGAACAACAGTGGTTCAACAGTTTCAATAGCAAAAAAAAATGAAAGGGAAATGTGTTGTTCAATCAATTAAGTGACAAACATTCAATTGTTTGAACAACGATAAACAAAAAAGAAAAATGTGTTGTTCAATGAATTGAACGGAAAACGTTCAATTGTTTGAACAACAAATTACAAAATGAAAAAATGTGTTGTTCAGTCAATTGAGGACAACCATTCAATTGTTTGGACAACAAAAACAAAGAAGAAAAAGTTTTTGTTCAATAAATTGAATAGGAAAATACAAGAAAGAAAAATGTGATGTTCAATCAATTGAACGATAAATGTTCCATTGTTTGAACAATGAAATGTGAAAAAAAAACTACATTTTTCAATCAATTGGATGACAAGCATTCAATTGTTTGTACATCGATTTATAGACGAGGAAAAAGAATGTGTTGTTCAATCAAATGAATGACAAACATTCAATTGTTTGAACAACAAAAACAAAGAAGAGAAAAATAAAACTTCCTAAAAAAATGTTCATATTTACATGGTGATGCCTACAAGGGTATGTACATTATTTACAATTTCTTAGGAAATTTCAATTTTTTAAAGGAAAAGCTGTTGGGTCATCATTCCCTGCAGCTCGAATTTTCATTAAGGGTTCCTCGCATGCCTGCTCATAGAAAGGCTCCTTGGTAAGTAGTTGATAATAGAGGCACACTCGATGCCCATTTTCACTAAAGGAATGGCTTTATCCGTCTATGGTAGTCAATGTAAGAGTACCATTTTTATGTACTTCTCAAATCTCGTAAGGGCTGAGCCATCTTATTTTGCAACCTTCCGAGGAAGTCCTAGAATCTGCAATTGTACAGAAGTGCCCAATCCCCTTCTTGAAACATTTTCTTCTTCATAAGTCTATCATGCCCTTTTTCACTTTGCTATTGTATTATTGCAGTTCGTTGCAAAGGAAGAAACAGAGCCTAATCTAGTTTGTTAATCTACTGAAGACACTTGGTTTGGGCTTTTGTTAAATCTAGACCCACTTTGTGGGCCATCCTTAGAGTCTTTATTTCGATTTCAATTAGAAAAATTGGTTCTTTACCAAACACAAGCTGGTAGGGAGAGTATCCAATAGTATTCCTTGAGTCATACGATAGGCCCACAAGGCCTTTGGTAGTCTAGCAGCTTAATCTCACCAGTCTATTGAGACTGTCTTGGTCAGAATCGGTTCTATAACCTTATTAGTGCTTTCGACATGCCTGTTTTCCTGGAGGTGGTACAGAGAGGTGATCTTGTGCGTAATATGATGGTTTCTGAGAGTGGCACTAATCTTGTGCCTTGTGAATTTCTTTCCCCAATAGGTGATTACTTCTCGCGGTAATCCATACCACACAAATAGCCCAAAAAAGAAGTTAATGACTACTTCCTCTGTGGCTCTTGGTAAATCTACTGTTTCCACCAATTTTGTCACACAATCCATGGCTACCAATATGTAAGCCTTCTGATTGGATGGTGGATGGAATGGACCTACGAAGTCCAATGCCCAATGCTCAAAGGGTTATATGACTAATTGTGGTTGTAGAGGCATCTCATCAGATTGGCTAGGCCGGCCCATCCTTTGGCAACTGTCATAGGCCTCGGGATACTTTTTAGCATCCTTAAAAATAGTGGGCCAATAATATCCCATTTGTAATACCTTATGTCCTGTCCTTTGGTCTGCGAAATGTCCCCCATAGGGTTCATCATGGAAATCCTACAGAATGTCATGGATCTCATCCTTGAAGATACATATATGTACCATATCCAAGAGAAGTGGGAAGTGCGCTAAATAAAACATATCTGCCTATCCAAGAGAACTGGGCACTGCGCTAAATAATCAATTTTCTTTCTCTTGTTATTAAATGTTTAGGTAGCTTCCCTACTTCCAGATAATTTTCCACATCTATGTACCATGGCATCTTAACTGCCATGACAAACAGTTTTTCATCCAGAAATTGGTCATCTACCACGAGTGAATCATTAACCTTTACGATTTGAGATAGAAAATTAGCAAGTGGATTTTTCTTTCCTGGACAATCTATGATAGTAATGTCAAACTCCTACAAAAGCAATAGCCATCGTGTTACTCGACCATTTGGGATTGGCTTATTAGCTAGATACCTAATGACAGAGTGATCAGTGTACACAAAGACTTGGTCACTGGTTATATAGTGTCTAAATTTGTTTATTGCATAAATAACAACTAAGAATTATTTTTCTATCACTGTGTAGTTGAGTTCTATAGGAGTAACATTTTTGCTAATATAATATATAGTATAAGTTTTCTTGTCCTCCTCCTAGCCGAGGACAACGCCTATAGATGCATTTGATGCATCCGTGGAGATGTGGAAAGGCAGCTCCCAGTTTAGTCCACGTAATACTCGTGTTGTTGAGACTAGTTTCTTTAAACCCGCAAAACCTATGTCACAGTTGTCAGTCCAATTGAAATCAACATTTCTGGTTAGAGTGCATAAGGGTTCCACAATTTGTGAAAAATTGTTGATAAACCTATGAAAATAAAATGCATATCCCAGGAAATTGCATTCCTCTGTTTGGGTGCAAGGGTAAGGAAGTAAAAGAATTACCTATGCTTTTGTTTGATCTATCTATATTCCTGATACAGAGATGTAATGTCCTAGGATCAATCCCTTAGTCATCATCATGTGACACTTGACATTGCTTAAGCATAACCTAGTAGTGATGCATCATTCTAAGACATTTTCTAGTGTTTCCAATGCTTGATGAAAATCATCCCCATCTGGAGTAAAGTCATCCATATATACCTCCAGTCCTTCACTTATTAGATCAGAAAATATGCTTAGTATAGCTCTCTGAAATGTGGTTGGGGCATTGCACAAGCCAAATGGTAATACCCTGTATGCGAATGTGCCCTAAGGACAGGTGAAGGTTGTTTTGTGGTCTTAAGGGGAAATCTAAATTTGATTGTAACTAGTGAAGCCATCTAAAAAGGAGAAGAACTACTTCCCTATCAACGTACTGAGGACCTAATCAATGAATGGGAAGGGGAAGTGATTTTTCTGTGTTGCTTTGTTTCGCTCTCGATAGTCTAAATACACCACTTCCCATTTTTCTTAGGGATGACCACCAATGGAGAGACCCATTTACTATCCGAAATAGGATAAATAAAGTGTACATCCAGTAGCTTCTGAAATTCCTCTTTCGTGATATCCTTGAGGTGTGGCTTCAACCTTTGTTGAGGCTATCGAATGGCTCACACATCCTTCTTTGTATACATGTGGTGTTTACATAGCTATGGATCTATCCCTTTCATATCATGATAATCCCAAGAAAAATCCCGTTTATTTTTTTGCAATACCTGGATAAGATTTTTCTCTTCTTCGCTATCTAGATCAACATTAATATTTAGAACTTTCCCTGGCTCGATCTCAACTAGTTTGCTGTTATGAAAAATAGTCATTTGAATATGTTAGTTGTTTGTATCCTTCAGGGGATCTTCCATGGATTTGTTATCAAGGATTTCTTTCAACATATGACACTGCACATTACTCACATTAGTTGACTGATTTATAAAATTGTTGATAACATCATCTTCAGTCTGATCTTTAAATTCCAATGCTTCCGCTATTGCGAGTGGTGGATGGATGCTCTCTTCCAGGTATGCTGGTGGCTGCTTACATATTTTTAGAATGGGAAAACTTGGCCTGGCAGGAGGATATAACACCAGATTTTTTATAGCATCTCCCTTTGTAATAGTCATGCTTCCTTCTCGGCAGTCGATATATGCATTAGCGGTTGCCAAACAAGGTTGACCCAAAATCAAAGGATGCCCATCCAACCAATTCCTTGGGTTTGTAACCAGGAAATCTACTGCATATTCCCACGAGTCAACAGAAGATGTGATATCTTGTAAAGTCCCTTCTACTCTTACCACCGATCGGTCGGCAAGTTCTGATAAAGTGGTGGTTGGTTCTAAGGTTGCAATGCCAAGTGCTTGACAAATTTTTGTTGTTAATATCTTAATGGCAGTTCCTTGGTCTACTAGTGTATTTGGAAAGAACCAACCATGTATGTGAACTATTACTATGGGGTTTCTAGGATCTTTGTACTTTAATGGTGTTTCCTCTCCCAAGAGTAAATCAGATAAGGTTCCTACAACATGGATTGTGGGTGAGGTTTTTACCTTCCTCACAGGCTTCCTTAGACACAATTATTTGATTGTTTTGGCATAGATGGGAATGTCTTGAATAGCATGGAGGAGAGGAATCTTAATACACAATTTTTTTAGTTCCGCTACAAGATTGAAATTAGAGTAGGTGATTGGTTTAGGTATCGTTAGCCTTTTGGGGAATAAAGGAGAAGTGGCTATAAGTTTTTCAGGGTCATCATGCTGATCTGTTTCTTCCCCTTGCTTTGATTCAATATTATTTACAAGTGGTGGAACATGTACAGGTGATGGAATATGTAAAGGTGGAGTTGCATTTTCGATTGAAGGTTAGTCGTTGTTTTCCTCATGGGTAATGGCACGTCTTGAGCTCAATCTGAGCTCATCACATTCTTTCTGCTCTATCTCATACTCTGAGTTTTCAATAATCTATACCAACTGGACTGCTCTATTATTAGGATTTAGGTTTGGTTGAGCTGGTAACTGTGGCCACAAAAGAGGTTGAGAATTCTATTGTAATGTATAAGGAGCTGACAGTGCAGGTTAAGGTTGAGGGCCCGTCCCCATAGGTACATTATATATCCATAGAGTTCATTGTCAATTTGTAGAGAAATTCAGATTTTGAGAGGTGGAAGCTGGCCATTGAGATTGATAGGGATTTCCTTGCCAAACAAGAGTAAATGGAGAATTCGGCTAACCATTTTCTATAAAATATTATGCTGGTCAGGATATCATAGGGAATAATAGGTTCTCCCAATTTGGGTACAGTGGTTGGCCTTTCCAGGCTGCCCCAAGGTTCTATTGTTGATTAAACTGCAAGGAAGGAATGAATTGATATGCGTCTTGTGACATACCTATAGGTTGAGCTTGCCATTGTTGATGCTAGTTCATCAGATATACCGCTTCTATTTCTTCCTCTGGTTCTTTGAATACTTCTTTCATCTTGAGTAATGATAGAGATTGTTTAGTGTCATGATCTTTAGTATATATGGCGCATGTCTGAACCATGTCTAACGGGAATTCCCGTTGGCTATGCTTCTTTCGACAATGTGGGCAGAAGATTGCAAATTTTATTCTGCTAAAGCCTGTTTTTGTTTAGCCTGTAGAACATCCAGCTGTGTTGTAAGAGTGTTGAGGATGTCCATCATAAAATCTTCTAGGAGGTTACCGATCTCCATATTTGTTACACCTCCACTATGTGGTTTACTTCCTCTACTCATGGAATCTTAGCTAGCTGCTCCTATGCGTGTGCTTCCAGTCGAACACTTGATACACAAATGAATAATTTCATCATAATCTTCCTAAGGAATATGTCATTTTCCCATTAAGTTTAGAGATTCTACCCATTCCTCTTTCATTCCTTTAATAAAGATAGCTATTAGGACTTCGTTTGGTAGGGAAGTGTGTGGAGACCTTTGCAAATTATAATTAAATCATTCTACATATTCTTCTAGTGTTTCATTATCTTTTGTATTCATCTTAAAAATCTTATCTTTTATTTCCCTAATTTTACAAAAGTCCTGGTATATTTTAAGGAACGAGGTTTCCATTTCATCCCAAGCATTGATGGTTCACCCACCTAGACCAATAAACCATCTCAAAGGTTCCCCTTTCAGAGTGGAAGGGAATAGTTTCAGCTTTTGGGGGTCGGTTGTATAGTCATACCCTTGAGAAAGGACATCAAACTCAAATAAGAAAGCATCAGGATCCTTGGTGATCATCCCATGGAAGGTTGGGATGCTCTGCAGAGGAAGAGCCTTCATAGGGGCATTAGCCACCTGGTCAAATATGGGGTACTCTAATGTCAAGGTTTGACCTTGGGGTGGCTAATCTACCATTTGATCAAAGATATGCTAATAATCTTCGGGGATTTCATGGGGTGCTTTTGGAGTAAGCAGAGAATTAGCAACCCGAGCTAGCTTTACAACACTTCCTAGGTTTGGGATCTCAGTTGATCCTTGTTTGGACATCTATGGTTCTGCTTTAGCAGCCCCACTAGTTTCTCCTTTTCCTTCTGTTAAGTTACAGGATTTTCCCTCTTGTAGAGGATCAGAGTGTGAAATTGTTGTAGCTTGAAATCTTAGTTTCGATCCTCCTACTTGGCTTTGAATCTCAGCATGAGCTACAGATGGTGAGCTTGCTGCTTGAGGGATAATAGTAGAACCTTTTCTAGGTATAGCCTGGAATCCTACTGATGCTTGAGACTTTGCTCTTCATACAATGTCATCTATAAAGGTTGTTCTCCCAAGGTTCACTGATCCTTTGGGTTTTGTGAATTTTTCTGGAGGATTCTGGTCCTTGTTTATCTTTTTATTACTTGTCATTAATAAAAACAAATTCCTATTTAAGCTCTAAGGTTTTGTTGTAAAGCGGGCAGGTAAGCAAGCAGTTTACTTGCTAGGTACATAGGTTCTTATCTTCAATTTTTAAAACCTAGTTCTACTACAGCAAAGAAATAAAAACAATCACTTGAAACACTCTCCCCAGCAACGACACCAAAATGTTCACTCACTAAGATGTCTTTTTATAGGCAATCTTAATCCTTGCATTAGTTGTCAAGTCGAGGTAAGTCTTTTTATATGAAGAGTGCCAACACAGTATGTGCAGTGAATCTAGAGGTTATCTAAGGATGAATTGTTGCAATCACTAAAGGCTAATTCTTCAATTCAATCCACACAACTTCTGGAAATAACTATATATGGAAGAAATACTCTTTGACACACGTTGCAATTCTATGCAACTTGTTTCGAAGTAAATTGAAAGTTAATGCAAATAAGAATTACAATTAGAATCATTCAAATAAACTTAAGACTAATTGCACTCAATCAAGTAAAGAAACTATGACTATTGAACAACATTGTATATCTATAACAACCCAAATCAATCTCCATTACTCAATTAAACAACAACAGTAAGTGAACAACAAATAGCGATAAAGGATTCCTAAATGCAAAACAATCTATATTGCATTTTGTAGAAGTTAATCATTCTTGTCTCTCAAGATCTATGATAACATCTTATTCAAATGAACAACAATCTGCTATCAACACGAATTCACTCATTCCAATCAAAGTTCTACTTAAGTATATCTCATGACTTCACTCTGAATCTAATTGAACAACAATATGAATCAATATCCTAAATCTTCATGATAAATGAAACAATTGAACATTAAATCAATTGAAAAAAATAAATATAAAATTGTAACACAAAGGAGCAGTGGAACTTCTTGTGACTGCGCCCAGAGTCACTTAAAGCCTCTACTTAATAAAAACTCAGAATACAAAGATGTATCAAACACAACCTTCTTTCATTAATTTCAAGTAACAGCTAGAAGAGTCATTGATATGACAATGTATATGTCCAAAAATAATAATACCAGATTATCAAAGTATGAATTGTATCTAATTTCCTTTCGGCCCTATATATAGCATACAAGAGAAATTGGATAAAAGCGAATCCTTGGGATCAAGGGATCTTGAGGATTTCGCAATGTAAAATTTGATTATGTGATAAAATAGGAATGTTCAAACTGATCTTCTACTTCCTTGTTTGCCTAAGACGTTGTATCATTTTTCTTTTACGGCCTCATGTTGTTTTGCCAACTTAATAGCTTTTGCCCAATCCGCGTCTCTACATACAAAGATAACAAAGAATCAATTTTTCGTATTACATTTTCCTATTCTATCACCAAATAGTTTCATCCAACTTTAGCTAATATTTTCCTCATTTTAACCTATAAATGGAGATAATCATATAAGTATGAATGATAAATGAAGCATTTTATGAGGAGAAATCATACTTTTTCCTATCCCAACAGTGTGTTTATTTCATTTTAATGGAAGGCATGAATTAAGTAGATGCTTCTATTCTTTCACGAATTTTAGGTTCAATTTGATTTATAGCCATTGTGTGATAGATCCATGGTGCACATGCTTAACTAAGTTTGATTTTACCTTTTTGTAATTTTTCTTTTCAAAGCCTAGTATTATTTCCGACTGGATCGTGCAGGCATGTTATTCCTGCACTAGTGCATTTACAGTTCTGCAATTTGATTTCTTTTGTTCATTAAAGAAAAGTTTTTTGTTCATTAATGTTATAAGGATCTTTATGTGTTTCTGCAAGTGAGTGTTCAACTTTTAGAACTATTCTTGATATTCTGGATTGAATATGATTTTGTAATTAAATAATGAAAGCTATTATAACACATTAATCTATACCTGCAATTTAAAATTTTAAGGAGAGGATCAAACTCCACATCTAATTATTCAAAGTGAACCCTTATAAATTAAAAATATTAAAAAGGTAGATCAGATTCAGGTAAATAACTATTTTTTGGCTTGAGGGGAGCTGACCCAGGTTCAATGTTAATTAGCCAAACAAATCCCTACACTACTGGCCCTTTGGGCATCAGCCCATGGAGTGCAGACTGAAGTCTCACTTGAGGCGGTATGGGGGGATGCTGGAACCAAGTTTTTGCACCTTGAGATGGTTGTAATGTCGTTTGATTTCTTCTATCCCTACCTTCGCGCAGGTGAACCCATTCTAGGGCCTCTAAGACAAACCCTCTATTTCGGCTTTCAATACCTTTGTGAAAGTGTACGATAGACCTTCGCACATCCCTAACCTAGGGCTTAGGTACTTTCATGCTCTTACAGTAGCGTGTCGTGCAGATTCCTCAATTAAGCTAATTGATTTCCTTATCTTTCCGAATACTTAAAGTTATCACCACATAATCAGATATTTGTACTTGTGTTTAATTATTCAATGTAATTGTATTCATTCGTGCATCATGGAAGCATCATAAAGGAAATTCATACACAAAATATCCAAACCCATCAACAGAACAAATACATAGAAATTGTGGACTAACTCCTTTTATTAATATATTCCAAGTGTTACAAACTCTATTCGCCCTGCGCACACAACTGTAGGGGTCCACGCACTCAATTGTGGACTTCTACCCTAGGCCTCTGTATGCTCAGCTGCAGAGCCTCTATCTACACTACAACCCAAGACTTAGACTTCTTGCTCTAAAGATATGACTCTCTTACATCTTGTGTCTCAAACTACTTAGAGCTTAGCTCTTTTCATACAATCCCATGGTCCGCGGACCATGGGTAGATCTCTTACAATCGACTTTTCTTTACAAAACTAAGAGAAGACTACCCTTTATGACACCTAACACCTTCGCACTCCACAACCACAAAATGCAGATTCTTTATAATAATATTACAAAAATTTACTTCAGCATGGGCTTTTAGCCCCAAAACTACCCTTGGGGGATCTTGTTCCCAATAGGCCACCAACACAAACATCGTGACTCTCCCTTGAATCACTCGGTAGGTGTAGAGATCTTTGCGTGAAGCTCATCCATCTCAACCTTGATGACCGTAACTTCAGCTTTGCACTAAGCTACTACCTACCTCGCATCTTTGACTATCTTCTTAGTTACTACCCCTATGCTGTCACCCTGAAGTTGTTGTAGTGTCACTTGCAGATTTAGAAGCTTGCCTTAAATGTTTCCTATGATTGCATAAGCTTCCTCTAGCCAAGGATTTAGTCTTGCCTTCAACACTACTTCCTTGTGCAACACTGCGTCCACTTGTTCCTTCAACTGCTTGGCTTCTTGTAGCTTGGCCAACCTCTGTGACAGTGCGACGATTTACGTTGTGCCCTTAACTTCATCATAGTGTTGTTGGAGTTCGCATGTTTCCATATCTAGTCTTTGGATGTTTGGGTCCTCCTGCAAGCTAGTCAGGACCTCAAACAATTGTTTTAACAACTGTGTGCAGTCTGCTACTACACTTTCCATTGCCGCCTTCTGTGATAGTGTCCACCCACTATTCCTTTACCTATGGTGGTGTTGAAGGCTGAGCCCTCAACTGGAGCTATGTAATATGTAGGTTCAGCTCCAACTGAACCCGCACCATCTCTGTTCGAGTGTCACACACCCCAGTGCCAATTTATGGATGTGAACCTCGACTGACTCTTCCTCTGGAATGGTCAATTCTGAGACCATTCTGTAGGCCTCCTCTACGACCTGTATGATCTTCTTTCTCTGGCTAGTCACCTCAGACTCAACAATGATGGAAGAATTCCTCTGTAAGGCCATCTACTCATTGTTTATCTTTTGTTAACTCGTCACCAGGAGGGTGCGGTTATCACGAGCCCTCATCTTTGCAATGAATTTATCCTTCAAGATGTGGAGTGCTTCATGTGGGAGCGCTACCACGTTCAATCCCACTCCCTTAAAGGCATTGACAGTGGGCTTGTGAGCCTCATTTTTGTTTGTCAGTGCTCCATCCAGTAGCGCTAGCACACTAGAAGCCTTCATGCATAGCATATCAACAGCATGTCATGTGTCGATAGCCAGGCTGGTAGACACAATACCAACATGCAACGTATGGGTCTGCAACTCTTGCAATCTTGTCTGGATGGCCCCTAAAATTATCATTTGTTGCTTTTCGAATTGCTGCAGGGCCTCTGCGGTGACATCTCAAACTATGTCATTGATGTCATATAAGTCACCCTCGTTAGTATGATAGGGTTCGGCGAGGTCTTGGTTGCCTTTTATTTCTTTCTAGACCCTCCCTTCTCTAGCTCTCTCGAGTGCTTAATGTGGCCAGATGTCTCTTGAGGGTCTGCGTCGTGCTACTCTATTTGCTCCTCTTCAGTTTTAGGTGAAGGTGACCGCGCACCTTTGTCAGAGCCTCGCTCTGCGCCACCTATGTATTTTCCTGCCTCCTTTCTTGCCCATTCCTCCTAGACCTTCTCAGTGGCCTCCTTTTTCCTCTTTTCGACAAGCTACACCATTTTCATCTTGGCCTCATCCTTCTTCTTTTTTGTAGTGGACTTGATTCCACCCACTGCCAAGTCCATGGTGCTACACCACTCTTCCAACCATTTATCCAACACTACACTGATGGCATCATTTGTGGCTAGGTATGGCATATAGTACCACTTTTGCGTAGGGTCCTTCTGCACCCTAATTAAAATCCGATGGAAATCAAACTTAAACTTGACATAGCCTTGCAGGTTAGCATATACCATGGCTGACAATCACAACTTGCGATTGATAGCCATCCTAATAATCATTTCCATCAACATTTAGAAGATCTTGCCATCTTGAACACGCTTCACATCCTCGGTCGTTGTTATAGACATTTTTGGGAACTTCAACCCCAATCACAAATGTCCACAAACTGAGGGCTCCTAAGTCCCTAAAAGTTTTGCTTCACTGCCTAAAGGAACAAGGTCAACTGATTACATCATCTCCCAGAATTTCTCCACTGAAAACTGCTCATAAATGGTCAAAACTGGACCATACTGAAAGCTTAATGCAGAGGGTGCGATGCATATCACCTTTCTAATGTACAGGGTGTGATGCATACTGTTTTGTCCCTCTGTAGGGTGCGATGGTCGGGAATGGACAAATGGCAGGGACAAAAATGTGAGGTGGAAGATCATGGAATCTTCCAGAAGC
>APFE031143750.1:3155-41665 GCA_000404065.3 Pinus taeda | reverse complement strand
GCCCCTATTTCCCCCATATTGTTATTACTGTGCCCCATAGAATCCCTCTATTGTTATTTTTGTGGATTTATATTATTATTGTTAGGTCAGCTAGGTTATATTGTGACTCCTTAGACTCCTATATATAAAAAGGAGGTTTTGTAATTTGAATCATCTAAGAATTGTTCATTTATGTAATGTAAAGGAGGTTTCCCCCTCAAAGAGGCTGAATTCTAAGGCGTTGATCTATCTTTTCTATCTTTTTCTTGAGCTGGTTACATAACAAAAGCGTACTTCACTACTTCAGGAAGGTCTGTCATGACCAAGAGGAATTGGCTCTCCTCTGGTAGCTCCCACACTATGAGCACAATTGACATCAAGAGCCACGTGTAGTGGAACATCTTTCTTTGCTCTTGCGCTTCGCGGCAGTTCACAAGGAACTCTTTGCGAAGGTAGTCTGACTAGTTAAACTAGACTCCTTCCACGCATTGCTATGCGAGAGCGATGACAGGTGTTGGTACCTCATCAGTGCAACACTTCCACATCACCTTCGCTACAAGGATCTGTGTTTCCACCTTAATAGTAGGGTCCCATATGCTGGAGATAGCATACCTGCCCAGCTTCTTCATCAGCTTGAACTTTTCTTTCATTGATTTTGCGAGTGCTAGCTTGCCACTCTTGCTGCCAAACATCATAGCTAGATTTTCACCTATATATGGCAGGCGCATTATGCAGTTCATCACATATCGGTGGTGGGTATCAGCTCCTCCAGCCACAAATACCCATCATGCATCAAGCATAATAGCTTCTTGATAAGTAGAACTGTCATGGGGGTGTAGTTATAGTACAGCACCCAAAACAGGTTGAGCAATCCTACCTTCTCTACTCCTCTGAGCCACTTCCACAGCTCTAGTGCAACCATCCCTGTATTTGTGTTTATGATGCGACACATCAACTATTTGATCGTCAGGTGTGGGAACTTCTCATGGTCCACCAAGTCCTAGTCTTCAAACTTTAAAATCGGCACCTATGCCAAATGCAGATCGTCAAAATTGATTTCATCTAGTAGTAAACGGGTTTGCAAGGGAGTCTAGCTTTCACCAATTTCCTTTGGGAACTTGGACTTAGGATTTCGTGGAGGGATATACTCCAGCAACCATGTAATATGGTCTACACCCTAGGCTTCAACCTCCTCTATTTCCACTCTCACATCCTCATTGTCCATGGGGATCTCTTTAATATCCTCCTCTTCTTCTTCTAGGTTTATAACCATGCCCCTCAACTGGGTAGTGGGCTTTGGTGGCTTTGGTCTTGGCGACACGTGCACCAGTATGGCAGATTGCTTGCCCTTCTTGTCTTTCATGGTCTCCTTGGTCGGGGTTGGCTTCAACCTCGGCATTCTTGGGGATTTGGGGAACTCCTCCAATACTTCGGCTACCTCCAGGGCAACTACTTCGGCCTCTCTCTCCATTCCCTATGCTGGCTCCTCTAGTACTTGCTATGTATTGATAACTTTTGGGGGCGCAGACATGATCTTCTGCAAGAATTCCTGTGTGTCCACTGGCAAAGTGGCAAATACCCCAGAAACTATCAAAAGTTTATATTTCTCATGATTCATAGGTGCTTGAGAGCTCAACCATTGAATACTCAAAATGCCAAGTGTTTTTTGTAGGGAAACCACTTGTAATTTATAGCGAAATTTGAATTCAAATTCCACCATTACTCCCAAAATTGGTATATTAATGTCGGATTGGCGACAAAGTTTTAAGGATCTAAGCCATAAATTTCATCTTAAATGTCGACCACCCACTCCATTTGGCGTCACTTCTACCGTCTTTTCATGAACAATGACTTTAACGGTCACTTTCTAGCTGACTTGCATGATTTCTCCCTTGGTAGCAAAGCTCTCTCCACGTTGTTGTGGACCCAGTGAAACATCCTCACTTCGCACCATCTTCTAATCGTATAGATCTCCAACACGGGAAGTGTAGTTTATAGACCCGTGCCTCCTTTCAGCTACCTAGAGCACTAAGACTATGCTACTTTCATTTAGTCACATGTTTGGAGCACCGATGTATGGCTTCAAGTGACTGCCATTCACCTTTCCTGGGAAGGGTTCTCCATTTAACTTGACAAGTTGTACTGCTCCTCCATCGGTAATCTCGTTAATAACATAAGGCCGTAATGAGTGCATCCTGAATTTCCTTGGAAATTTATCAAACTTACTATCATATAACAACACTAGGTCATTTACCTTAAATGTGCATAGCTTGATGTGGCGATCATGCCATGCCTTTTGGCGATGTTTTTGACCTGCTGGTGAAATCTAGCCAAAAATATTTCTTCTTTGAGCTTATCCAGCTACATGAGCTTCTCTTCTATGGCTCTCCAATACGTCATACATGTGAGCGCTGCTATGCGCAGACTAGGCATGATGTATTCCATAGACATTACAACTTCCAGACCATAGATAAGCCTAAAAGGGGTTTGTCCCATCAATTTCTTTCTTGTCATTTGATAAACCCACAATACTGCAAGGATGCATAGGTCCCAATCAATTCGCTAAGCATTACAAACCTTGGTCATTGTTTTTTCAAGCACTTTGTTGAATGCCTCCACTATCTCATTCGCCTGTGGGTGATAAGGTGTGATCTTCTCGTGATATACCTAAAATTCTTCTGTTAGTGCGTTGATCGTCTCATTCAAGAAGTGCGTACCATGATCACTCATCAAGATCCTTGGACATCCAAGTCACTTCAGTACATGCTCAAATAGGAACTTCACATCTGTCGTGCCCATACAATCCTTCACTGGCTATGCTTCTACCTAATGAGTCAAATACTCCATCTCAGTGATAATGTATCTTGATCTTGTCTTTCCTCATGGCTGAATGGGTCCTATAAAATTGATCAACCACTTCTCAAAGGGTTGCAACATCATTTATGGATTCAAAGGCATTTCATCCCTCCGTGATGGCCTGCCCATTCTTTGACATACATCACATGGATTGCAATATGAATTAGAATCTTGATGAAGGGTTGGCCACCACAACCTTGCATGTAGAATCTTTTGCACAGTTATTCTCCCTACATAATGTCCTCCCGCAGCACCCCCATGAGAGTCCACGAGGATGCTGCTTATTTCGAGCTAAGGTACATACCGTCGCAATATCTCATCAGTCCCCATTTTGTACAGATGCCCAGCAATGACATAGAAATCTGTCGCACATGCCATTAAGTCGTTCTTTTGCTGGATAGTGTATCCTTCCAGTGCAGTTGTTTTTGTTAGGAGGTGTATTATATCCTTGAAGTGATCATTTGCAACACGCACTACAAATAGCTATGCATCAGGTAGTCCTTCTTCCAAGTTATTAGGTTCCTACCATGTTTCGATGCGCGATAGATGATCAGGTCCCTTGTTCAATCATCCAGACTTCACAACAACTTCAAAATCGTACTCTTGGAATAATAAGAGCCCTCTACAGATTCAACCCTCCAACACAGGCTTATTGACCACATACTTTAGTGTGGAGTGATCCGTATACATCTTAAAATGGCCTCCTAGCAAGTATTGCCTATACTTCTCGAGCGCATACACCATAGCTAGCCCTTCTCGCTCAGTGGTGGAATAGTTCTTCTCTGCTTTGGATAAACTCCAGCTTGTGAATGTGATAGGATGATCCAAGCCTTCTCCATAGCATGTTTTAGTACTAACCCCTGTGTTATACATGACGCATCGACATGTACAAGAAACTCTTTCTTCCAGTCAGGGAAGACTAGAATCAACATGGTAACCATATTTCCTTTCAATCTATCTAAGCTCTTCTTACAGTCATCATTCTAGTAGAACGTGACATCATTCCTTAACAACTTTTCCATAGGCACAGTGATCTGCGCATAGCTTTTGATAAACTTTTTGTAATATCCCATATGTCCCAAAGTAGCGCGCAACCGTTTCACATTGCTTGGTGCTTCCAAGTACAGCATGATCGTGATCTTCACAGTGTCTACCATTAGTCTTTGTTTGCAAACCACGTGCCCCAACAGGTTTCGAAAAGGAATGCAAAATAGACACTTCTTGAGATTTAACGAGATCTGGTACCTTTGACAGGTATCCAACATCAGGTGCAAGCTTTCTACATGGCACTTAACCAGCCCAAATAAAGTCCAGTCATCAAAATATACCTTCGGGAACTTATGAATAAACTCCTTGAATTCTGCAACCACCACACATGAAACGATTGCAGGCACATTTTTCAATCCAAATGGCATTACATTGTACTGAAAACAACCCCACTCGGTTGTGGAGGTTGTCTTGCTTCTGTCCTCCGGTGCAATTTTGATTTGGTGGTACCCAAAGAACACATTAGTGAAGGAATATGATTCTTGTCCACCTACATTGTCCAACACTTCATCCGTGAACGAAGTCAGGAAAGGATCATGCACACAAGCATCATTCAATTTTCTGAGACCCACACATATCCTTATCTCATTATTTTGCTTCTTATCTTGCTCCACCATTGGGCTTACCCAATCAGATTCTTCCATAGGCTCAATGATGCCTGCTACGAGCATCTTTTCTATCTCTAATCGGACCTTCTCCTTATATTTCAGATTGAGATGGTAAGGCCTTTGCTTAACTGGCTTCACGTCAGGCTTTAACGTGATCTTCATCATTCCTAGATCCCCAATTATTCCTTTTAGATCCGTAAACATGGTAGGGAATCATTCCTAGTATTCAGGGGGAAATACAGCGACCTTATCCACTATCGCATCATCCTAGGTAGTCTCTATTCTTCCCGAATTTGGGTTCTGCCTTTACACCAATGTTCACTTCTTTTGTTCCCAACAGCCAGGTTATATCAGTGTTCTCAATTTGCGGTCCTTGAAACTTGCAGTGGCCTTCTATTTCTGGAATGTTAATCTTCCATGGATCCTCATCCTCCTCTTTAGTAGTTACATTATAACATTGAAGCGCGCGACTCAACTGAGTAGCCCAGTAGCAATATCCTAAAGATAACTGCTTTCTCCTCTTGTAGCACTTCATTAATAGTATCAAACCCATCCTCAAAACTAAATGTCATCATGAATACTTCACGTAGGATATCCCATTCACTTGTCCCATGGTGGAGCTATGTTTCTATATACCAATTCATTGGGATAACATCCAGGGTATGTAGAACATGTGCGCCCACTCAAGTTGGGGCTTTTCTCCATAAGCCTACGTCCATTTGGCCTGATGCACAGACAGACTATTCTGCCCATCATACTTGTTTGTCAGTTGCATCTTAGGCTTCCTAAATCATGTTCTAATAATCCTCATACAATCGTGCCAATCATCAAAGCTTCCCTTGTGTGTATCCTAGCATCTTGTGGGCATAGTGCGTAGTACCCAGTCTAAGGATTGTAATCATTTATTTTCTGGTACATCCCTTTCAAATGCATCCAAAAAGATATCCACCTCATTCTGACCATCATAAATAGGAAAATTTCTTACCTCTGATGACATACAGTGCAATGACCAGGTCATCATGTTGCAATTTAAAATAGTTACTTCATGCAATCGATTCTGGTAGTGTTCTATTTCTTCGTCAGAGTCCTAAGTGCAGGAACTCTCATGATCCCATGTAATCCATCCATCCATGGTGGGATTCCCCCAATCTTTCTCTCACAATGTTATTTTGTAGATATAGTCTAGGTTGTCATCGCTCCCATAATCGTGGATAGGTTCAGTATAGCATGATCCTTTAGCAGGATCAAGGGGTACTATTACGCGTAGCGATTTCTTCTCAAAGATCATGTTTCACTTATTCATATTGATTCCCCCATTCATATCCATAGCCTAGTCAATTCCTAGGAGCGTAGGATAGGGATTACTGTCATCCACTATCTCTGTTACTTCAAAGTCAGCCAGTGCGCTCGCTCCCTCAATATGCATGGTCACCCCCTGCAGCTACCCCATGGGGATGATTTTCTGTTGATTCACCATCCTTAGCTGAATCAGAGACCATTGCAGTGTAGTTCTCCCCATTTTGTCCCAAGTCTGTTTTGGTATGACATTCGCATCTAACCCGAGGACTAAAATGACCTGATCCATTTCATACTTTCCTATCTATGCGGTCAGTCTCATCTCCCATCCCCTCCTTTTATGCTTACCAGTATTTCGTAATACGTGCAGCTCACCTAGTGTGGTTTGAACACACCTATTTATGAGTTCTTGGAACCCTTTCATAGTGTTACTATTGTGCAGTAACCTCATACAGTTTTCTAGGAAAGTTGTGAGCATAAAGGGGTCCATCTCCGACGTAGGCTTATCCTTGCTTCTTGAGGTGGAGGCCTCAGTAAAGCTCTTCTTAGCTTCCATGGAGGCTTCACGAGCACACTCCAAATCAAACTTAGCCTCTTTTGTCATGGCTTTGTAAACCCATGTACTGTCTTATGTTTGTTTTCCCTTGTCATCTCCTATCGCGATTCCACTTCTAAGCACTATATTTACGTTTGGATATTCCTCGTGCAGCTTAGACCTCATCATCTATAGGTTCTGATTCAGAGGAGGTGGTAGCATCCCCTTGTCACGTATCCTAGCTACCAGTGTACGACAATCTTCTGTTTCATGATCAAACAACGTGCGATACTTACACAATGGATAGGTTGGATTAGTGCAATTGTGTGTATAGTGTCCTCGTTCTGCGCCATTGTAGTGAATCATCTGTCCTCGACCTCTGCGAGGTCCTCCTCTACCTTGGCCTCATCCCCACCCTTGAAATCCTATTTACACCATCCCTACGATCTGGTTAGGGGGGTGCGTTTTGGCTCGAACCCTATAGGCGGGGGTTCTATCCATCAACAGTTCATAACTCCTATAATTATGCTCATCATGCCCTACCAATCTTTAAAATTTGCAGAACAGTTGTTGCAGTGTCTGTACATACTTCTGCAGCATATGATAGTTATCTGTGGCATGTTTTCCTACTACCTAATAGATAGCGCACCATAATACAGACCCTGCACTAGGTCCTGCTTGAGCTTCTGGCCTTAAAGGCATTGGTCCTCCTCCTACAATATAGTTCACAAAGACTGGGCAATGGTCTTTGTCATGACCCTGACTCTTGCATTTTAGGCACCATACTTCCTCACGTACCTCTGCTTGAACCGTCCTGTCCTACTTCAGACTTTGCATATCAAGGCATAGATTCGTCAGCTGCGCATGGATCTACTGAACTCCTAGATTATAATCGTACATCAGAGTTTCATGTAGTCTCATGGAAATCTCGAAGGCCTTGGCCTGAGCTGTTATCTTCTACTGTGACAGTGCACTGTTTAAGTGTGGTAATAGTGAGGCCACAAACCACTCACGATGTTGTGCATCTGTCAAATTCATGTTGGCTTCATCGATTGTACATTTTAACCTCTGATCTAGTTCCCAATGCATCTCACCTGGTTGCATCGCGATCTCTTTGAATCCCACAATCGACTGCAGCTCTGATTTAGGCCTTCTAAATTCCCTATTTAGTGCTATCTGGAGGTCTACCACTTTAGCATTTGGATTATCATTTGAGTGCTTGATATACCAGGTTAGCGCGCAATCTTGTAGAGCGTTGACTAGTGTCGCCTTCTCTATATGATCATCTGTAACACCTTATGCTTCCCATACAACTTTCACAACGAACTAGAATTGGTCTAGATCCTCATTTCCCAAGCCTTTGAACAAAGGCAGCTTTATTGCATTTGCCATACTGAACTACGTTCAAGGTGGAGGTGGTATGGGTGAAGTTAGAGTTGATGGTGGCGAAGTTGAAGGTGGTGTGGGTGGAGGTGGTATTCGCAGGATTCCTTGTCTTATTAACTAAATAGCACTTCATGGAGAAACCTTCGCTATCACTTCCTCGTCACCTCGTGGAGGTGAATTCAATGGAGTATACTCTGGACCCTTTTGTCCTATGTTCCTGTAAGTTTTTCTGCTTCGTGTAGTTCCGAACGTAAAAGTAGTTGCATGACTCGTTTTTCACACAATAGAATTTTAATGCATGTATTAAAATATTTTACGTACTTACCTCATAGTCCTTTGAAAAAGCGTTGCTCCACCTTACTATAGATGACTGAGGTTTCGACCACGAGTTCTGTCACAAATCCTCCTATGATGTGAACAAGCCAATGATCAACAGCATGGGCGATATTATCCTCTAATGTTTCCAACCTTCGCACTGGCTCCAGGGTCCACACAATAGGACCGTCAAGTTTCCACCTTCCTTTGCTATCTGCTAGCTTCGTGATCCACTCGTATAGCTCGATAGGGAAGGAGCAGAAAGAGATCTCATGGATCTTTGTATGTAGGTATTTGTCCAACCACTTTTCTTTTGTTAATTGTGGGTTTTCGTTCTCTTGTGCTATGAATTCATGGATTTTTCTATCCAAGCAATCTCCAATCTCCTTCTTAGTTGGATTCCAGTGATACGACATAAAACATATCTTATGCAGATACCAATCCTAGCAACAGAACCATTTGTTTGCTTGAGCGTTCTGGAATTTATCGAGGACAAAGAATTAAAGGTATTATAGACTCATGTGCATGGATGTGCCTATGTTACTTGATGCAACGGATCGATACGATTGTGAAATACATAGACACTGAAGTAGTTAGAGAAAACATAATAGACAAACATGTAAACACAATAGGTTTAATAAGGAGTTCACCCAATGCTACAGATACCGGTCCTCACAACGAAACCATTTGTTGGCTTAAGTGATCTAGAATTTTTCTAGGACAAAGAATTAAAGGTATTACAGACTCATGTGCATGGATGTGCCTATGTTACTTTATGCAATGGATCAATATGATTTTGAAATACATAGACACTGAAGTAGTTAGAGAAAACATAACAGGCAAACATGTAAACGCAACTGGTTTAATAAGGAGTTCACCCAATGCTCCTGGGCTAGGTCTCTTGGTCCATCCTTCAGTGGTGGCCTCTCTATTATGTCTTCAAAGCAAAGTTTTTACAACAGTGAGCTCAATTTGAGTCTCACTCAACATATATAAATCAGTAGGATTGGACTTGGATCCCCTAAGTCTCTGGAGTACACACACTCTCCTTACTAAAACTCGACCTCTATTGGTCACAGTAGTATGAGCGCAATCTGAGACTCATACATGATAGGATGTATAGAGGAGTTCGCTTAAACCTCTCAAACCTTCTCTGGAGTACATAGACACTCTAACTCCCTCTAGCTCTCTCTGGCTCGATGCTGCCTATTAGTGTCAGTCTCTAAAGCATTTCAGCAGTGACCAAACATGCTCTTACAAAGTGGTCTTAGGGTGTCAAAGTCAAATTTTGTCATTTTAGTGAGTCTTCAAGTAAAATTTGATCACCAGGTCTTTATTCTAGCATTTGTTTTCCAAAGTTTTCAAAGTGTCTCACCATTTGGCTGAGTGTACCATCATTCAAAGAGTTATCATCATTTTGAGGTTCTGATGGGTCATTTTACACCTTGTTCATGCTTCAATTGTACTTCGGTAAGGCCCATTTCCCTCTCCTAGGGTTTTGAAGATATTTTTTCTTGGATGGTCAAATCATCAACAAAACTTGTATCCTGATGCTCATACACCTTCCCCTATCCTTAATATACCTTCCTAAATGCTTCCCCTCACTCATATCTCTCAAATTCATTATTTTCCCACAAACCCTAGTTTATTGCTACAATTTGACAATTTTCTAAGCCAGGCCTATGTTTTGACCTTTTGGACCCCTTCCCCTTACTCAATATTTTAAATTCAACTTTCCCCTAATTCCTAACATCCCTCCCTACTTCCTAAAATTTTCTTAAGAATTTAGAAGCCCCTTATCCCCTTTGTTTCCCTTCATTTCTACAAATCCCCTGTTCCACACATCGTGGTAGGTTTTATTTAAATGATGTTTCTAAGAAAGATAAGATGAATTTGACAAAAGTGAGAGAATATTTTTTCCATAATTGACCCAAGAAGAAAAACCTCTTTCATTTTTTACACAAGTTTCATGGTTTGGGAGAAATGTCAAAAACATCATTGGCCTTAGGAGGATTGAAGCACTTCTGGAGTGACCTTGGAAAAATCAAGATTTCACCTAGATGGGATGCTCAGATGACTCTCTTTATGACTTAAATGATATCTAGATAGAGATAGATTTCTAATGAGATATCATGAGTTCAATTTGGAGTTGAGGATGACCTTCCAAAGTTGACTGCAACAACACTCTGCATTTAGGCAACCTCATTCGGCACATTTTGACCAGTCTTGGGAGATTTGACCTTTGACAGGGAAAATGAACTCCAAATTTAAAAATTCTAGATGTTCTAGAAAGTAGACGTGACAAGATTTCCAGCAAGCTATCACATGCCCAATTTTGACACTAGGGAGGCCTTCAAAAGTTGTCTGCAAAAGGGCACTGCGCATTAGGAGGTTGGCACTGCGCATTGGGTAGGCGATGTGCATCAGGCATTTTTCTCCAGTGCAAATTTACACTGGCATTGCGCATCAGAGAGGTGTTGTGCACTAGGTTTAGAGCACGACGCATTGGCTAGTAACACCTCAAAACCCTCAAAATTCACCTCCAATCACACGCATTGCTGTATTTCTCCTCCAAGCAAGTAAGTAAACTCTCTTTTGATCTCACACAGGGTTTTTTATGCTTTGATGGTGGTTTTAGCATCGTAAAATTCAAAACCCTAGTTTCTTCTACTTGATTTCTCACCATTTCAAGCTCTTGTCACTTGTCTCCATTTTCCCATTATTATTCCCTATATTACCTTTAAATCCCATCTCACTTAACCCATACCATCTTCCCCTACTTCCCTATAAAAATTAGTCCCTTCACCAAATGCTAAACACCTTCCCATCAAACCCTAGCTCCTTGTACACCCACCTACCCTCTCATTTCATCTCACCAATGTTTTCCTTATTATAAAATTTCTTCATACTCATATTTTACATAACTATCCATCATTCACTAAATCATCCCAAAAGACAAAAATGGAGCGAAATAGTGAGTTTGAGTATGAAGAAGACACCTTAAGTGATAGTTTTAGAGAGAGGAATTTTCAGCCAAGGAAACCTCATAAATGTGGAAGAATCATTAGGGAGGAAACTATCAGCATGAGTGAACTTCTTGTCTTCCCTCTAGCCACCACATGTTTCAAATATCAATCCTGTTTTGAGTTTTGTGAGATGGTTCAGAGGGTAAAATTTCACCATGAACTAGCAAGACTAAGGAGGCAAAATGAATGACGAAAATCTCAAAATTTTGGCTGATATGACTTTAGCCCAAAATATCAACCCGTGATGCAACTTTGAGCCAAAATTGGTCAAATTTTGAAACAATTGTCATTTTCCAATTTTTGAATTAGGCAACACAGGAAATTTCGGCTGATGCACAGTGCCATCGGTGCTTCACATTGAATTGGTGCATCCTATTGACAAATGGCTTATAGAGTTGGATTTAGCATTCAAAAATAAGCAAACCTAGAACGTTTCATCAATTTTGGAGAAGAGCTTGGCCACCAAAAGGGCAAAAAACACTCAAAAAGTGCTCTCCCTGCCACTTTTTGGACACACAGGAGCCAGTCTTCGGAGGATCAAATTTTGAGTGGGTAAATGAGCTTAAAATATGATAATTCAAAGTGTTCTAGAAACTAGATAGGTAGGGCTTTCCAACAAGCTATCTTGGGCCTAATTGGGATGAGTGTAAGGTCTCCAAAAGTAGCCTTGAAGTGGCACTACGCATCGAGCTCAAGGCGCTGTGCATCAAGCAAATTTTGTCAATTTTGCCTAAAAGTCAAATTTCGCCTAGTTTCTTTAGCAGTTGACTTCTTCTTCTTATCTTGGTAAATTTTACATGCTAAATGATGTAATATGATGTAAATATTGATGGAAAATACTTGATGGGGTAGATACATCAAATAAAAAGTTGTTTTGAACTGAATGTATCAATTTCCTTAGTTTTAGAGGAAAGCTATTCCACTGCTTATTTTCTTGTTCCCAGTTTAGATATAGTCGAAACAGGCCCTTATCTCTTGGATTCAACCCCTGATGGATAGCACAGGTGGTTTGGATGCCTATATCATGTGTTTTTTCAGTTATTTGTAGAGGTTGGACTTTGGTGGAAGTGGTGGCACTCATCGAACATTTGTATCAGCAATTTGGCAAGGAATAAAACCAGGTTTCACAACTATTTTTTCAGGATTCTTGTGACAGTGAGTTTATGTATTGTTTCTACTCTGTAATGAGCTTTTCTTATGTTTTATATGTATCCAAATCCATCTTTCTCTTCTAAAACTAAATGAATCAAGGTGAATGGACAAAATACACTGCTATGCTTTGTCTTGGGAATGCATTTGGTTTTTAATGTTTTCAACTATTTGAAGAGGATTCACAGTTTCTTTATGCCCTATTCAACTGCTCAGTTGTCTTAATCTACCATCTTAATCCATTTCTAGTACATAAACCCTTGTCTACCTCGCCTCGCAGAACATGATTGTATCCCTCAGTTGATTTCCAGGACCCAATCTGCCTTCACCAATTGATCCAACAACCATAACCTAAAAATAAAACCAGAAACCATGATCTAGTATACCTAGCCTAAAATCTACATTAAATTCAGTCATCTCAAGCCCTAATTGCCAATATCCTAATTGAGATTGACAAGGAGAGAACCCTCTCCTGACTTGGTATGGCTAGCTACCAGGTTAAGCGTGATTTGATGTTACCCTAAACCTGCCTTCCTTTAGCCTAAGGTAGATTTAGACACTAACATAGTGGCGACCATACTGGGGAACATAGTGTTATGTTCCTCAACAAAATGTATCAAGTTAGATCTGATTGTTGATGGTGGATAACGATGAGACAACAGAAGGCTGAAATCATTCACCTGGCGACCCCAGTGTCGAAGAATCCCAAGGTTCATAATTTTTATAGCAACTCCACTCTTCAAGAACCATAGCCTGAAGAATTTCTTGGTGAATTCATTATTATCGAAATGCATTTGTTTTCTCGAAGGTATGCTCCCATGAGCCGAGATCACATTCCTGGTTTCCCAAATAAAATTCCTAAGCTAGATTGGCAAAGGAATTTGCCTATGTTTAAAGATGATGATAGGAATGATACTGCTTTACATCTGGTTAGATTTCACATGCATATTCGCAAGTTGAAGGTTGATTTTGCTAAACACTGTTTGATGAAGATATTCATGGCCACTCTGGAAGGTGAAGCCTGATCTTGGTATGAAAGTTTGCTGCCTGCTAGTATTTACTATTTGAAAGATCTTCATACCCTGTTCTCTGAAAGGTATAAAGAATCTTATCCATCCTTAAATTTAGTTTAGAACTGTTTTAGACATGCTTATAGTTTTATTGAAAATCTTGAGAGAATTTATGAAGATGATGACTTCATGGACAATGAGATCATGGAAGCCCTGTATGAAAATCCATTTCAGCAGCATAAAGAGAGCTTAGTGGATACTTATCGAGATGCTCAGGAATATTTGTAGCAGGATCATGAGCTTAGTACAATGGAAAATGATGAAAGAGAAGGACTTATTTCAGATCTTCTCGTAGCAGAAGACAATATGTAAGGAAATCAAGTTTCAATTTCATATTGTGATAACGTCAAGTTGGCTATTTTACATTTAGATTCATATCATGATGATGAAGATGATGATGAAGGATCAGGGCACTGCGCATTAGGCAAATTCTGTCAATTTTGCCTAAAAGTCAAATTTCGCCTAGTTTCTTTAGCAGTTTACTTCTTCTTCTTGTCTTGGTAAATTTTGCATGGTAAATGATTTAATACGATGTAAATATTGATGGAAAACACTTGATGGCATAGATACATCAAATAAAAAGTGGTTTTGAACTGAATGTATCAGTTTCCTTAGTTTTAGAGGCAAGCTGTTCCACTGCCTATTTTCTTGTTCCCAGTTTAGATATAGTTGAAACAATCTCTTATCTCTTGGATTCGATCCCTAATGGATAGCACAGGTGGTTTGGATGTCTATATAATTCATTTTTTCAATCATTTGTAGAGGTTGGACTTTGGTGGAAGTAGTGGCACTCATTAACGTTTGTATCAGCAGTTTGGCAAGGAATAAAACCAGGTTTCAGAGCTATTTTTGTGGGATTCTTGTGATAGTGAGTTTATGTATCATTTCTACTTTTTAATGAGATTTTCTTATGTTTTATATGTGTCCAAATCCATCTTTCTCTTCTAAAACTAAATGAATCATGGTGAATGGACAAAATACATTGTTGTGCTTTGTCTTGGGAATGCATTTGGTTTTCAATGTTTTCAACTGTTTGAAGAGGATTCATAGTTTCTTTATGCCCTCCTCAACTCCTCAACTATCTTAATCTACCATCTTAATCCATTTATAATACATAAACCCTTGTCTACCTTACCCCACAGGACATGATTGTATCCCTGAGTTGATTTCCTAGACCCAATCTGCCTTCTCCAATTGATCCAGCAACAAAATCCTAAAAATCAAACCAGAAACCTTGAGCTACTATACCTAGCTTAAAATATACATTAAATTCAATCATCTCAAGCCCTAATTGCCAATATCCTAATTGAGATTGACAATAAGAGAGCCCTCTCCCAACCTGGTGGGGCTAGCTACCAAGTTAAACGTGGTTTGATGTTACCCCAGACCTGCCTTCCTTTAGCCTGAGGTAGATTTAGGCACTAACATTGCCTCCAGGTCAGCTCAACTTCTTCCCTCTGTTATTTGCTCTTAATTTTCTTAACTCACTTTTCTCACTGCTTGCTTTGTTTCTGTTAGTTTGTGGCTTTAAAGCCAATCTGCTTTTTAACTGTTTGTTTCCACTTTCCAGCTTTCTAGTTCTCCTGCCTCTGTCCATTTGAATTCCTTTATTCTGCATCATCATCACTTTGTAATGCCTTAAAAGGAGGTTGCCACCTATTTCGTAAGGAACTGAGTGTCAGTTCTCTTGGAAATGTTTGAACGGTCATTATTTCCTTTTGTTTCCATATTTCCCATGAAACACGAAACTTTGCCAACTCATCATCCATGCCAGACTTCAAACCCTATACAACTCAGCATGTTTACCTCATTAAATCTAGTCATCGATCAGATCGCATTTTCGCCTTCGATCTCAGGCTTCCCGATCCTGCGGTCTCCGTCCTTATCAGGCGAGTAAGTAGCATGATGTTTACCCATCTGATTGGAGCGGTTCTCTCTCTCTTCTACCAAATGTGTGGCACCCAGTGTGTCACATCAGGTGGGACTCGGTTAAAACCACTTACCACTCGAAGTCCTTTCAATATCCTACCATTTTTTCTATGGGACCCGCCTCTAACGAAATCAACAAATTATGTACGGTTTTTAACATTTCGGGTCCAGGTCGCTCGGGGCTTTTTCTTCTCTGAGGGGTTTGCCTAGTGATATGTGATTAGCTACAATTAGTGACTTTTCGTTAATCGCATATCAGAAACCTCCCCTGTTTCTCAAAAAGACTTCCCATTTTCCTATTTCGTGGCAGCACGCATTACCATGGACCAACGGTCTACGCGCTTGACCGAGAGTCCTCATTTCTCGGCGCTGCTCACAAATTACAACAGTTCGAGGATATTTCTGATAAGATCGACCTTTGTCAGATTTTGAAACTTTGGCATGAATATTATATAGTCATGAAAACTTAGATAGTTCTCTAGGATCCAATTCAGATCATTGAGGGGGCCTAACCCATGTTCAATGTTAATTAGATAAACAAATCCCTACACTACTGGCCCTTTTGGCATTAGCCCGCAGAGTGCAGACCAAATTCTCAGCTGAAGTAGTATGGGGGGATGCTGGAACCAAGTTTCCACACCCTGAGATGGTTGTGATGTCATTTTATTTCTTCTATCTATGCCTTTGCCAGGTCATCTCGTTCTAGGTCCTGTAAGACAAACACTCTATTCTAGCTTTCAATACCTTCAAAAAAGTATACAATTGATCTTCGTGCAACCCTAACCTAGGGCTCAGGTACTTTCACACTGTTACGGTAGTGCACCATGCAGATTCCTCAATTACCCTAAGTGATTTTCTTATCTTGCCAAATACTTAAAGTTATCACCGCATAATCAAATATTTGTAATTGCGTTTAGTTATTCAGTGTAGTTGTATTCATTCGCGCATCATGGAAGCATCATAAAGGAAATTCATACACAAAATATCCAAACCCCTCAACAGAACAAATACACAAAAATTACAGAATAACTCCTTTTATTAATATTTTCTAAGTGTTACAGACTCTATTCACCCTGCACACACAACTGCAGGGATTCGTGCACTCAACTAGAGAGTTCTACGCTAGGCCTCTGCGCACTCAGCTGCAGAGCCTCTACCTACACTACAACCCAAGACGTAGACTTCTTTCTCTGAATCTATGATTCTCTTACATTCTGTGTGTCAAACTACTTAGAGCTTAACTCTTTTTATAGAATCCCATGGTCCGCGGACCATGGGTAGATCTCTTATAGCCAAATTTTCTTCACAAAACTAAGGACAGTCTACCCTTTATGGCACATAAAACCTTTGCACTCTGCAACCACAAAATGAGGAGTCTTTACAATAATATTATAAAAATTGACTTAAAAATGATATTTTAGCCCAAAAACTGCCCTTGGGGGATCTCGCTCCCAACACTATTACAGGGATAAAGCTTGTTGTCACAATTAGAAGAATTCTTTACTTGCATGAAAGAGTTGCTCGATTGAAGAAAAGTGTTCTTTGACTTTCGAAGTTAATTCTTATTTTTAAATTAAGTTGGGTTGAAGAATATTTCTGTTTGTGAAATCTATTTCAAAGTTTTGTTCACCTTTGAAAATTATTTTCTTAAGTTAACGCACTCTTTATTCCTTTATGAGAGAAATTTGAAAACTTGGTGTAGGAATATCTATTCTGGTACATCAATCAATATCCTGATATAGGAACAAAGTGCTCTAGTCCTAAGACTTAGAGCCCCTGCATGACGACATAAATCTTTAGTACAAGAGTATAATATACTTCCAGCATATAAACTTTATTCTGGTACTGGTGTAAGAATATTGTAGGAGTACAGGAATAAAAACTTAGTGTAGGGAGAACGATCTATAAAGAAGTCAGATATCTTCAAGGGTCCAATTATTAATCTGACATACAACTATGCTAAAAATAACATAGATTTCCATTCAATTAATCATAATTTCCTACAAGATTTTGAAAGTTCCTTTTATTTATTTCTTCGAAAAAGTAGTTTCTTTCATATTCCAGCACTAGAATTTATTTGGTGTAAATTGTCGGGTGATATTTTGTTTTCGATTCTACAATATTGTAATTAAGGAAGTAGGAATAGAGTTAGGAAAAGTTCATATAATTTTTGGCATTCACTATGATTCACCTCTACATTTACAAAAACCCCGGGTTGATAATTAATTGTTGAAGGATTCTGCTTAACCGCAATTCCTACATCCAACATTTTGGCACCATTGTCAGGGAGGTGATTTGAAATTGGTAAGAACTTTTCATTTTCTGTAATATGGGTAAGTTTGCTATTAAGTTTTCTGGAGTATTCTTCTATTGTCTTAAGGATTTGAAGAGTGCTGATCTTTTATTCTTTGCAGCAATTGCTAGATTCTTTTCTTTCCAATAGTTAAATTTTGTTATTTTGGGTTTGATTTTTAAAATGAATGCCCAAGAAAGTTAGGGATCCGAAGCCCAATAAGGGCTGATGAAACACTGAGAAATATAAAAACTCTTCTTATATTGGACATTCTTTTGCAGGTAGAAAGTCCACAAAGACTTAGACTCATCATTCCAAAATGGTCCATTTGGATTCTGGAAACAGTGATTCAAGTGTGACACAACCAAAGAAGGGGGAGAAGGAGGCTAACGGTGATCGAAAAGTCCAAGTCAGCAATAGTAAACCTTCATCTCTAGAAGTGGTTCGATTGGAGGCACAACAATGGCTGATCATGAAGACCATGCAGAGGGGACAGACGAGAATCAGGTAAATGAAGAGAAGTCCACTTTTGGACTTCCAATAGTGAATTCTGAAGTGAATGTGCAAATGAAGAATATTTCACCCTCAGCTCTTCCACATTTTCATGGTAAGTTGCATGAAGACCCAGATTCATTCCTTTTTGAGTTTGATATACTACGTAGGAGTTACGATTATTCTTTAGATGCCCGGAAATTACAATTATTTCCTATAACTCTCAATAATTCAGCCTTGCGCTCATTCATGGGACTAGGAGGAAACACTATAAGTTCTTGGGAGAAAATTAAGAGAGTCTTTCTGAATAAATATCAGGAATATTGTAAAACTAGAGAAATGTAGGATGAGATCTTCACCATTCTACAAGATGATGATCAGACTTTGGAGGACTACTTCGAGAGATTTTTTTCTATACTTTAAAGGTCCAAATACAAATTTGATTTAAGTACAATTCGAACTTTGTTCCTATGAGGGCTTACTAAGGATTCTAGACATAATTTAGTTTTTTAGGACAAGGAGATATTGTTTAGAAAGATTTTGAACAAATTTGTGACTTGTGCAGGAAGTTCTCACAAAATCAATCTACATCAATTAGATGAGGTCGAAGCAGAACTAACAAAATAGGATCTACAAATTCTATGATTATTGGCTTGGAGAATAAAATGGACAATATGAAAATTGAAATAATGAAAACTATTAGCAAACAAGTAGACTCTTTGAAACTTCAGCAAAAACTAGAAAAAGAACAAGATTCATTGTCTATTTTTTGTTGAAAATGTAGGAAAAACCATCCTTTAAGAGAGTTTCCTATAGATATAATGAGTTCTAATAAATGTGTGATCTGTATAGAGAACCATGCCATCGAGGAGTTCCCCTCGATACCTAGATTAAAAGTTTTATTTGAAGGAGATCATTCTGAATCTGAGCCATTACATGCCATGGGAGTGTGAAGGAACTGGCCATAGGTAGGTGTAGGTATTGTTCTTGAACCACATGTCTATATTTATAATGCATCTCCATATTCCTATCATAATAATAATAATCACTCTCAACATTGGCAACACAGAAACTATTTTCACCATGGTCAATCCTCTCAACCTTTGCAACAAGGATGGAGAGGGCCAAACTATTCATATCAATCCTATCCTATGGAGATGCCATCATATCCTCCCTCATATGCACTGCACCATATGTGACAACCATCTTTTCCCTCTCTACCTTAGCAGAGTGAACCAATGCCACCATTTCCTTTGCCACCACCATTTAGACCACCTCAACTGCATGCTTAACTAGTACTAAATCCTAATAAGAAGGTTGTACAACTTATTCACGTGGTTAGACTGTCCCCTTCTCCTACCTATCGAACATTATCAGTTGGGATAAACGAGCTTCAATTGAGATCAGGAAGGGTAGTTAAACTAGAAAGACGAAAACAACCCATGGTGATCATTGAGGATAAAAATGAGGAGGCAACTCTTGATCCTTCAAAAAACAATGTCACCATTCAACCCATTCCTGTACCTTTAGATTCACCATATTTTTCAAATGAGGCTCCCTATCCAGAGAGGTTGGCTATGGAGAAGTGTGACCCTGAGTCCACTTTGGCTTTAGAGTTAATGAATCTTTGCATAAATGTTCCTCTACTTCAGCTATTAGAGCAATTCCCATATGCAAAAATATCATTAGGGAGTTATGTCTCAAAAATCTAGGGAGGAAGAGAGTAGATCCTCAGACCATTTAGTTTGTGGGTAGAGCAACTAAGTTAATGATAGGATGCATATCAATGGAGAAATTTACAAATCCTAAAAACCTATTTGTTTCTGTCTAGATAGGTGGTATCCTTGTCCCTAATGTATTAATATAACTACGGGTGACCATCAATGTTATGACGAGGCAAACGATGGAACAACTTGGGTTGGACCATATTCGTCATAAACCTACTGTGCTTGAACTTGTCGACTGATCTAAAATCAAGTCCGATGGAGTATTGTATGATGTGGTTGTCTCTATAGATTCATGGGAATACCCCACGGATATCATTGTGCTTCAGTCAAAGAATCTAGTGGGAGGACATCCTTTGATTTTGGGATGACCATGGCTTGCCACGGTCGATGTTTATATTGGACATCTCTCTGGTGATATGTACATTTGACACAGAAACTATCGGAAAAAGGTCACCTTATATCCACCTGCTAGATCTACTCAGGAACTCAAGGACACTATATGGCTAGATTATGACAATAGTGATGAGGAGACCTGATCTATTTATTTGATTCATCATCATACTGAGTCTACCCAGGAGGGTGAATTACGAGATTTCTTGAGTAATATAGGAACTATGCCTAACTTTGACACACTTCATCAGGTATTTAGTCGATATTTTCAAGAAAATTTCGATTCTCGACCTTCCTCATCCCATACTGTAGCATCATCTTCCTATACTCTTGGGCCTGAGACCACTCTTTTTTAAATTAGTCTAGGAGAATCTCTACGCATTAGCTTAGACCTGGATTCCTCCTAGCAAGAGAGGCTTGCTACCTTGTTATGAGATCCCCTGGATGCATTTGCTTACAGTTACAAAGATATGAAATGCATTCCTCTTGAGACTTGTACTCATCATATCTATATTCATAAGGGAGCCCGACCTATCCAAAAACCCTACAGACAAATGAATCTCGTGCTAAGAGATATTGTTAAAGAGGAATTACAAAAACTATTAGACACTAATTTCATCTATCCCATTTCTGAGAGTCAATGGGTCTCTCCATTAGTGATAGTCCCTATGAAAGATGGGAGATGGTGTATTTGCATTGATTACCGAGAATTAAAGAAATCCACACTCAAGGATTACTTTCCCCTTCTTTTCATCGAGTAGGTGCTAGATACCCTTCCCGATAAAAAGTACTTTTCATTTTTAGATGGCTTTAGTGGGTATAACCAAATCTCGATCACACCCTCAGATGAATACAAAACTACCTTTACATGCCCTTTGGGTACATTTGCTTATCAAGTGCATCCTTTCAAGTTGTGTAATGCACCCACCACCTTTCAGAGTGTTGTGTTGGCTATTTTTGTTGATCTGGAATGTGTTTAGATTTATATGGATGATTTTGTTGTGTTTGGTAACTCATTTGATGAAGCTCTTAAAAATCTAGAAAAAATGCTTTTACATTGCCAAGAGGCTCATCTTTTTTTGAGTGATAAAAAATGTATATTAATGTGCAAAGAAAGAGTTTTTCTTGGTCATTTGGTTTCTGACAAAGTTATCCAGGTAGACCCTACTAAAGTTGAAGTTATTTTTCATTTGCGTGCACCCAAAACAAAAAGGAAAGTGAGAGGCTTCCTGCTACATGCTATTTAGTACCGTAGATTCATTGAGAATTTTTCCAAGATTGCTACCCCAATTTTTGGATTATTAGCTAAGGATAATGAATTCTCCTGGTTCATAACTTGCCAAGAGTCGTTTGAGACATTGAAGGAAAAATTAGTACAGGCACTAGTTTTGAGAGGACTAAATTGGTCCTTGCAATTTCACATTTCCTCTAATGCTTCAGAAACTGCAATTGGCACAACTTTAGGACAAGAGGAGAATAAACAATCCTATGTTATTTATTACATCAGTAACATTTTTTCACCTCCTGAATTTAACTATAGAGTGACTGAGGAAAAAATTTTAGCTGTTATTTTTCCTATTAATAAATTCAAACATTACATTATAGGATATGAATTTCATGTGCATACTAATCATTGTTCTATGAAATATTTAATGAATAAACCTTTAACTAGTGATAGAGTGACTAGGTGGTTTCTTTTATTACAGGAACTCAATGTTACAATTATTGATAGACTAGGAAAGTATAATGTTGTAGCTACTTGTCTTTCTAGATTAAATAGTCCCGGTGAAGTAATTCATGTTGATGATTATTTCCCTGAAGAACGTCCTTTCTCTATGTCAGCAAAATTCCCATGGTTTGGTGACATAGCTAGCTATTTAGTCACTAGAAAAACACCACCTCA
The DNA here is from genome assembly GCA_000404065.3 of Pinus taeda. Classification (NCBI taxonomy): domain Eukaryota; kingdom Viridiplantae; phylum Streptophyta; class Pinopsida; order Pinales; family Pinaceae; genus Pinus; species Pinus taeda. The sequence goes on along the minus strand of APFE031143750.1, from coordinate 19,664 downwards.
CTTATCCACTTGTGAAAAATGAAATGTCATTCAGAAAAGTGCTCTGTATTCTTGGATACATGGAGAGCTATTTTACACTGGACCAAATCTTGTTATTCGTAGATGTGTGAGACAACAAGAAATGTTTTATATCTTAAAATCTTCCCATGATGAACCTTGTGGTGGCAACATCATTGATAAATGAACTACGTATAAAATTTTATGCATTGAATATTTTTGGAATTATTTGTTTAAGGATGCCAAGAAATATGTTAGGCATTGTGATAGTTGTCATCAGATTGGTCAACCTCTTCAAGCTAATGAAATGCCTTTATGTCCTCAAGTTATAGTGGAGCCCTTTGGAAAATGGGCTATTCATTTCGTAGGACCCATAAACCCCACACTTTTAAATAAAAAGCATGTCTTGGTTTGTAGTGATTTTGTTACTAAATGGGTAGAGGCTAAAGTTGTTTCTTTTGCCACTGAGAGAGTTGTTGTTGATTTTATATTTAGTGAATTTTTTACAAGATTCAGTGTTCCTAGAGGAGTTGTTTTTGACAATAAGGCAAAATTTGTTTCTAACCTGGTATAGGAATTCATGAATCAATATAAGATTTGGCACATGATATCTAAACAATACCACCCACAAGCAAATGTCTAGGTGGAATCTACAAACAAGGTGACCGAATCTATCCTCACCAAAACAATAAACATGCACAGGAAGGATTGGGCCAACCGATTTCCTAAAGCCTTATGGGCTTATAAAACCACTTGGAGGAATACCATAGGGCATACACCATATGATATGGTGTAAGGAAAACAGGTTCTTTTACCGTTTGAATTTCTGATAAAGCCTTTTATAACTATAGTTTAAATGGGTCTAGATCTCTCGGAAGCACAACAACAATGTCTATTGCAATTAAATGAGTTGGATGAATTTCTGAGGGATGTTGTTCAATATAATATTTTAGTGCAACAACAATGCAAGAAGTAGCATGAGAAGTTTATCAAGAAGAAACAATTCCAACTAGGTGATTGGGCACTTCTCTATGGCTCTAGATTTAAACATTTTAAAGGGAGGTTCCATGCTCATTGGATGGGACCGTATGAGGTAATTCAAGTTTTCAACAATGGTGCTATAGAAGTCAAATATATCGACAAGCGAAATTCATTTTTCCCTTTGAATGGGCATAGGATTAAAGCATACCTTCAGCCCCTCACAAAGGAAGATTTCATCCAACAAGTACAACAATTGTCTGAATTTCAGTTGGTAGCTGGATATGCCAGCCTATTGTTATCTGATTTCTTCTCTCTTGAAATAAAGTTTAAAGAAAATTAAAATAATAATAATAATAATAAAATTAAAAAAAATAAAAGTAAAGAAAAAATATTTTCATGTGATTGTGAAAATCAATTTTACTCACGTGATTGTAGAAGGATCAACCTGAAAACCAACTTGCTGGTAGGAAGATCAAATTCCAATAAAATGGGAATGTTTCTTTATTTTTAGATGTGTTGACTGTCACCAAGAAGAAGCATTTTCAAATGCAAGAACCGAGCCCTTTTCCAAGTTTGGGATAGTTGGCACAAATTTTTTTATCCAAGGAACACTCAATTCCCGCTACATTTACTTTTTGGATCCGCACTATATAGGCAAGTCTTAGGTGAAATTATGTCATTCTTCTATTACCATTTTTGTAAAAAGAAAATCCCCTTTATTTTGTTATTTTTATTTAATGAAGGTTACCATCCCTTTCCTCAAAGAAACATTCTCTATCCAATTTCATATTTCATTCTTTCGCCTTGAAATTTTTTCCCCAAAATCCCTTTTCAATTTGTGCCCGTTGGTGATCTCTCTCTTCAATACCCTATCATAATTTCCTTCCCATTCTAAAATTTACCCTTTTTCCCACTTCTTTTTTTCCCTCATGGATCAATTATAGGATCTGATGTGCATGCACAAGTTAGACGGAAGCAATATATCAACACCAAAGACTGGTCAATAAAACCTCCCTTCTATATCCAACAAATTTTTCAAATTCAGCCTACGAATTATATCCTATCATAATTTTTTTTTGGTTCCCTTTCTCTTTGCAGATATGCTACAAATATCCTTGGTGCAGGAATGTGTGTTTGAGTGCAAGCATGTTCAATGCAGGCATGTTCAAGTGTATGCATGTTCAATTCAGGCATGTTTAAGTGCATGCATGTTCAGTGCAAGCATGTTCAGTGCCAACACGTTTAGTAGAAGAGTCCACACTACTGAGCACGCCAAATTATGAAATCACATGTCCTGGGGCAGAAACAGTGGTATCAACGCAAATATAGTGCAGGAACACCCAATGCAAAAATGTGTATTGAAAATCTTATCTTTGTTTTATAAATTTTTTGTACAGGCAAAATGACTACACCATCTGTAGGTCATGTTATTCAATATTTTGTATTATGGTTAACACTTTGTTTTATCATTTACTAAATTAAGAAGAAATCGTTTAAGTACAAAGATATTTTGGGTTATGAAATATCATCCTTTTAATGAGTATTGAGTATACCTTATGTGAGATCATGAAGTGAATGTGGGATGGTATGATTCTCCCAAAATCCAATACTTACCTCTTCTTGAAAAGGCTCATCACCTGTTGATGATGGCCTTACCTCATATTTGACTTCGCATAATCGTTACATCGAATCATTATCTAAACCACTACCTTTCCCAACCATCATCACCTGCCTGTACTTGAACCTTCCCATCCATCCCAAGAGTGTAATCTTAATGATCGAGTGTGATTATTTGGAAGGTGGCCAATATAGCAGTGGATGTATAGCTCAACAATCCTAAATCCCTCGACAAAGCTTTGAGTTCTTCATTTGTAATACTCTTCCATAGTTTTAAACAGAGATTGGGTGAATTCAAATAGGGAAATGGCACCTGTAAGGATTGTTCCGGGTATTGAATTCCTTGGTAAGATAAACGTGCAAGAGACCCTTAGTGACACTGAAATGTTGGGTATTGAAACTATTGACGATCTTGAAAACTCCACCCTCTGTCTGAAAAGTCAAATAGAAGAACTCAAGCAACATGTTTACAGCTTGGAGATAGTAAACCAATCTATGAAAAAGCACAATACAGTGCAGAAGTAGATAAATCCAGAGTTGGCAGGAGAAGTGAAAAAGCAGAAAAGACAAGTCAAGATATGGAAATTCTGGGCCTCAAAGTGCTATAGATGTCTTAAAAAGGTGACCAAGCAACTCAACAAGGCTCGAGGCAAGAAGGCAAAGACAGTGAAAGTAGGGATCAACATAGAATTTCAGGATTGAAGGGAGGATCCTTTGTTTTGGTTCTTTTGCAGCAGGTAAAGTTTGTGTGACGAAACACAACAACATAGGGAGGGGATGATGTTAGTAGGCTAAATTGCTTCATTTTAAACCCCTTTCCTACCTCAAATTCATAACCTTAGACATCTATTTTAACCTCGCAACCTCCTTATTACTGCACTATTCCAAGGATCGTACCTTTTCTTTCATTAGCTTTATATTTCATATTTAAGGGTTACAAATGTACCTAATTAATTATTTTTATACCTTTAATATTCTTTGCAACTAATATCTTCTTTCCTAAAGTATTTGGTAAGCAACGTATTAATAATTTCTTTATCATGGTCGAGTGTAGGTAGGATTCATGCACGACTAGAAAAGCCTAAACTTCTGTGAGAACTCACTACCTAATGTAGACACCTCGTTTAGAATGAGCCATCTCGAGTTGGGATCAAATTGGGGATAACTCAAGGATATGATAGAGATTAGGTCGCCAACCAAATTCTTAAGTTTAGTGTTTTGTTATACCCAAAACGCTTAGAATGTAATGTTTTTGATATTTCGTTACAATCAAAAGGCTTAGATCATAACACCAAATGTAATTTTATTATGACCATAGGCCTAAAGGGATGTATATAATGTAGGATTCATATATGAAATAGGAGCGATAGAAATGTTACTGTAATTGTCATATTTTGTAATTTTTTTAGTATCGCCCTCATTCTAGGCTAGATTAGATTTCATCATGTCCATTTGTTGATTCTAAAATCTAATATAAAGGGATTGCATCATGTTATTTCAATCCTGTGTTTTAGTTCTATGTTGATGCATTGTTGAAAGTTGAGTTTCCAATTTTCTTAAATAGGGAAATGATCTAGTTGGCTAGGGCCCAGCCAAGCCAGCTCGTTCTCCCTCACATTCTTCTTTCTTGTTAAAGGTGCGTTGATTTCATTTTAATGCAAGGCATGAATTAAGTAGATGATTCTATTCTTTCACAAAGTTTAGGTTCTATTTCATTTATAGCCATTGTGTGATGGATCAGTGGTGTGCATGCTTAACTAAGTTTGATTTACCTTTTTGTAATTTTTCTTTTTGAAGCCTAGTATTATTTATGTCTGCATTGTGCAAGCATGTTATTCCTACACTAGTGCATTTCTAGTTCTGCAATTTGATTTATTTGGTTCATTACAATGAATTCTTTCATTCTTTTTTGTCATAAGGATCTTGATATATTTCTGCAAGTGAGTGTTCATATTTTAGAAGTATTCTTGACATTCTAGATTGAATATGGTTTGGTAATTAAGGAATGAACGTTTTTATAACACATTAATATGTACCTGCATTTCGAACTTTTAAGGACAGCATCGAACTCCACATTTAATTCTTAAAAGTGAACCTTTCTAAATTAAAAAGATTAAAAGGGCAGATCGGATTTATGTGAATAACTATTACAGGGATAAAGCCTGTTGTCACAATTAGGTGATTTCTCTAGTTGCATGAAAGAGTTCCTTGATTCAAGAAATGTGTGTTTTGTCTTTTGAAGTTAATTCTTATTTTGAAGTTAAGTTGGGTTGAAGCATATTTCTATTTTTGAAAGTTATTTCAAAGTTCTATTCACCTTTGCAAATTCTTTTATTAAGTTAACACACTCTTTATTCTTTTATGAAAGAAATTTGAAAACTTGGTGCAAGAATCTTTGTTCCTCTACAAGAATTAATATTTTGATACAAGAACAGAGTGCTCTAGCCCTAAGACTTAGAGCCCCTACATGAGGATAGAAATCTTCAGTACAAGTGTAGAATATACTTCCAGCATATAAACTTTATTCTGGTACTGGTGCAAAAATGTTGTAGGAGTATAGGAATAACAACTCAGTGGAGGGAGAAAGGTCTATAAAGAAGTTAGATAGCTTCAACTGTCCAATTATTAATCTAACATACAACTATACTAAAGATAGACATAGAGTTCCATTTAAATTAATCATGATTTCCTACAAGAGTTTTAAATTTCCTTTTATTTATTTCTTTGCAAAAATACTTTCTTTCATATTCCAGCACTAAAATTTGTTTGGTGTAAATTATCGGGTGATCTTTTCTTTTTGATTCTGGAATATTGGAATTAAGGAGTAGGAATAGAGTTCGGAAAAGTTCATATCATTTATGGCATTTCCTATGCTTCACTTGTAAGTTTATGAAACCCCCATGAGGACAATTAAGTGTTGAACGAGTTTGCTTTATCTGGAATTCCTCTAACCAACACACTTAAAGGTGGTAGGTGGGTTGCTCATGATCACTAGATTCCTAATTTCAAAAAATATTGAACGTCATTAGTACAATATCAATGATATTAGTAAGCATGTCAATGTAATTGGTTTGTCGAAATTTCAATATACCAAAGAATTATTACCATTATTGATCGAGGATTATAGATGGTATGTTCCAATTTGTAGGGTGAAGAGGTTGTCCATTTTCGTCTACCAACTGTTTGCTATATTTTGCTCATGATAAGGCCTTTTGACATTTTTGAAGTGGAGGAATATTTTATGCATCTAAACTCAATTCTAAATATAGATATTGCAAATAATTTGCATACATTTTTATTAAAATTAACATGGATTAAGAAAAAAAAGAAATCCATTAGCTAATAGAAATATAAATAAAATCTTAACTTACTATAGATGGAAAGGGAGCACTCCGCAAAGGACTTTGATCAGCAATATGGAATGAGCTCGAATTTGAAGAATTAGCCATTTGATATTATTGACATTTTGTTAGTGTATTTGAGAAAAATCATAGATAAATTTATTTGTGAATATTTAAAATTAATCTCGAAAACGATATAACCACAATCTAAATTTCAATATAGTTTTGAAACCATTTTTCAATAACAAGGCAACTTTAGGGAAAAAATGTATACTATTAACTATTGTAATTCATGTGGATATGTCCTAAAGGATAATTTGAGATTAATATGTCATTTTAAGTGAAAATAAAATTTCGTACAACCTTTAAACCCCACTAGTGTGCTAATCAGAATAAATTACACCAATTTGTTTAAATAACAGGAGCACCTAGGCATCGAAGTAATACTCACATTTATTTATGGCATTCCAAAGAAATAAAAAGAAAAGTTATCATATCGGTGCTCTTTTAGATAAAAATAGAGTGATACGTTTAAATAAAAAATAACACCAGTACAAATTTGTTTCCTGAGTTTAGAAAAAAAAATGAATTAAATTGTCTCGATGCTCTTTTAATTATAGACTGCAGCATTGCATCAAAAAATGTAATCGCACCATTTTGAAATTCTAAAAATGAATTAGAATTAAATCATGTCACTGTGTTGGAAAAATATGTTGCCCCAAAAATGTCAGTGTGCTATTTTTATAAATGCACTAGTGGTCTTCACTATCAAATGCACTAATGTGTGCAGAAATTGAATAAAAAAGAACATTTTTTTACCTTTTTTAAAATTCAAAAATGAATGCCAACTAATTTTTCAAAATCTAATTTCATAAAGTCTTTTAAATAGTAAAAATGTATTCACTATTTCATTATTTTACCCAAAATTTAAACGGAGTGATTTGCAAGAGAAATATATCAGAAGCACTATGCAGCAACAATAGAACACTTTGTAGCAGTACAACTATTCAGAATATCAAAAGCTAAAAGTTATGGTGATTCATTCAAAAACCTACATCGTAACTTTTAAATTATATTGTTTATTTTACTAATAAAAAAAATTACAATTTATTTCACACTTTAATTAAAAGAGAGATCATTTGCAATAGAAGATCAGATTATGGTTTCAAAATATTTTGGATCAATCGAAAGATCAAAAGTTGAAAGGTATGGTGATTCACTCAAAACCATAAATAACAATAATCTTAAATTCTATAGTTAAAGAATTTTAAACTTTCTGTTACATTTATTCGCAGTTCAAAAAAAATAAATTAAAAACCTTGTATAATAAAAAAGTTACTTTAGATTTTACAAGTATTTTTTTTTGCAATCTTTGTTCCTATTTAAATTTAACTAAAATTAAGGAAAAAAATCAAAAAATCAAAACTTACCTTAAACCCTTGCTTCTTCCTAAAAGTTTAACATTAGCGTTTAACTTTCTCTACCACTTCATAATTGGGGTTTTTCAATTTTTGGAATTTTAGATTTAATGAATTTGTGTACATACTAAATATATGGATTTTGACATATAAAGTAGGGAAATAATTTATTAAATTATATGTAAATCTTTTCGACCCTCTCTGTTTTTTTAAAATAGTTATATGTTGCATGGTGCGCTGTCTATAACATAATGCACCAGTGCTACCTGAGTAATACAATGCACCGATAAATAATAAATTCAATTATTTATACATTATTCATCATTTCTTTTGATATAATGTAACACACCAATGTGCCTGTTCCTAATAGCACCATTAAATCATTATTGTGTGTTTATCCTTATAAATCACATTGTTAGGCCTCTTTGATATTTTTGAAAATGGTTGTATGTTTCGCAGTCCCCCCTATGTAATATAACACATCGAGGCTAATTAAGTAACCTAATGCACCAATATATTATAACACTTTAGGTTATGTCCAGTGTGTTCATCATTTCTCCCAATGTAATATAACACATTGCCGTGCATGTTCCTAATAGCACCATTAAATAATTTTGATGCATTTATCCTTACAGATCACATAATCAACCCTCTCGTTTTTCTTAAATGGATATACATTTCACGGTGTACCATTTGTAATATAATGCACCAAAGCCACCAAAGTAATAAAACACACTGGTATATGATAACACTTATAATTCAGTCTAGTTTGTTCATTGCTTCTCCAAGTGTAATATAACACACCAACTCGCCTGTTCCTAATAGCATCATAAAATTATTATGGTGCATTTAGCCTTACAAATTGCACTGTCCTAACTTAAAATTAGTTTTAAAAATTAATTTTCCATGATTGTGTTGAACAATTAACACCCAGTGCATTTAATGTTATAAACACACTGATGTGTTTATTCTAATAAATACACGAGTTACCAGAGTTTTCTATCGGCCAAAATTTATTTGATTTATTTGTAAACTATATCTAAAGGGTTATGTATTGAATAGTATAGCTTTTATATTGATAAAAAATATCTCAGAAGGTCTTAAGTAACAAAAATATTGATTCACAGAATGACACCACATCAATCAAATTGGACAAGACAAGTTTCTTGCAAATTCTTTACAATATTAATATGTTTGAACTATATGTAAGTTTAAATAATATGTATTGGTTGGTGTGTGTCATGTAGAGCTACAAAATAAACAAGGTTGATAAGATTATTTATAATCTGAGTGTATAAGAGAGTAAAATCCTAATAGAAAAATTACAGAATGATGAATCAGGTGAATGCAAAAATACTATTCAATATGAGTTTTGTTTTCTCTTTTTTCGAATTTTCGTTAATAATATACTTAAGGATATTAGATAACGTGTTTCAAACAATCCATTAATTCATATATGTTTAATGTTCTACAGGTAGCAACAATGAATAAAAAGATCAATGTCATTCTAAGAAAAGAAAAATTATGGGACATGTAAATAATGATGAACTGGTCCTTAGGTCATGTGCAGTGGTGTTGGAAATTAATGAGAGGGGGACAATTTTTACATAAATGTGAGGGATCTAGTGGAATGAACATATAGATGTACTTTCTACATAGAAGACAAAATTCATTCCAATGATTCTAAGAACCAAGTTATATATAAACTACAAGAAGCGTTTCCAGAGAAATGGTCAATGAGACATGTCAGACTTGTAATAGAAAAAGCATACAAAAATTAAAATTAATCATCCAAAAGGTAATATTCCTAGTCGTATAAAATGATTTTATAGAATTATATGTATATATTACTATAAACCATTAATTTAAGTTAATATTAATTTTGTTATATTCAATTTTCAAATATCATTATAAAAATAGTTTATTAATTTTTTCAGGAAGATTATAAAATCCCAAATGCTCTGATATGCGAAACATGCCAATAGGAATGTCCAAAATAGTGTATAAGGATATGGTAAAAGAAATGGACATAATTGCATCATAGGAGGAGCCATATCAACAACAACGTTCTTCAAATGTATGTAATCATGATTGAATTTGTACATATAAAAAAAGTAATTTAGCATTAAATAATAATTTTCAAGTATTTTCTTGTAGAAAAAAAACAAAATGGAACTCATTCAACACATAAAATAGAATGACAAGGAAGAAAATGGTTGTAGAGAAGAATCTTCAGCGAAAATCACATAGAGATAATTTGGTGACTAATAGTTAATATTTACTTAAAAAAAATAAAGGTTTCATTTTGGTATATTTTATATTGTTTTACAACAACCATCCTTGAATGTCTTCAAATAGGTTCTAACATAGAAAGAAGAGCCATCATAAGAATTTATTGCCATTGGGTTAATTAATGGTTGTGAGCATATGTTGGCATATCAAAATTTAATTGTGGAATTTGTATCTATGTTGTTTTACTTCTCTAAGTTTATAACTAATAGAAAAAAATCATTTATATTAAGTATATGATTTATTATGGGATATAAAACTTACAAGAAACAAAGTATGGAACTACCCCAACAAAAATGTTGTTGAAAGAAGGCATGAGATTTGGTAATGAAGGAATATGTATAATTCACGAGTCACTTCTTTCTATGGTACATTGCTTCATGATTTACATTGATGTATATTATTTATTTCAATTTTAATTATTCTCACCAATGTAGATACACTCAGTACACTTTATTTTTATGTTTACAGATGGAGCAAGATCAACAATATGAAAACAATTAATGTAATAAAAAAAAAGTCTCCTCCAAATAACCTAGGTCATGGAAGTATCTCAAGTACTGAAAGCATTTCCAACAAAAAATGATGATATATTTGGATATCAATACAAGATATTGTATTTTTTGAAATAATTGTCTGTGAAAATCAGACATTTTGCTTAATGTAATCATGGACATAGTGCCCCAATTGAAAGACAAGGGCTTACTAATAGAAATCCCATTTTGTATGAGAAGGAGCCTCTTATTGATATATAATAAAACATATTTTAATTTATTTTATTGTGTTATCCAATGTCATTGTGAAATATTACACCACTCATTAAATATATGGATGAATAAATATTATAATCAAGAGATGTGAAATATGATAATATATAAAGTTAGTCCATACTTCAAACATCATATACAAGTGCACTAATAAAATATTAATTTATATGAATATTTTTGTAAGATGTATGTTGATTTTTCTATGAATAACGAAATTAAAAAATTACAATAATTTCACTGTCACACGTCCATGTCTCCAAAAAAGAGAATATCTCATACAAAAACACTAGTACATCCCTAACATAAAAATGCACCAATGCTTTACTTTAAATAAAAGCACATTGATGTCATCTTTTAGCATAATTGGTGCCTTTTCGTAAAATGACAACACTGGTTCTTTCAAGTCTTCAAGCACCAATATTACTTTTAATTAATTCCCTGGTGCATTCTAACTCTTGACACACCAATGCTTTCATAGAACTAACACCCCTTCGTTCTAGAAAATATTATTTTCATTCCCCGCACACTATTAAAATTAACAGCACTGATACCTCTATTTAACAAATGCACCGATGAATTTATACAAATAAGACATATCGTTGTTGTGTGTTTCAAAGAAAGCATTGGTACTACAATTAGTTTTTTTTTGTGTTGTGGAGTTGTTCCTTCATCACAGAATAACTATGAAATTTTTTATATAAGCACTAACGTGATATACTTTTGAAACTATGGTGCTATTTTAGTTGAGGCACCAGGGCTTTTTTATTGTAAACATTGGGGTGGTATACATTTCAAGTGATGGTGCTCTTTGAATTAAATTCCTCAATGCTTTTAATTATGTATGAAGCTCGGTGCATTTCTATAAGTAGTGCATTAGGGATGCTTGTTGTAGAGAGTGCACTGAAAGAAAGCATCTACTAAAACCTCTGGTCACCCATATTTTTTCAGCTGTGATAAATTTCCATTATAATCTCTACTAAAACATCCATTCCCAAAAAGAAAAATTTAGCATATGCTTTTTTGACAATTTTTTTCAATTTTTTAACATTAAAAACCCCCATTATAACCTCCACTAGAAGGTATTTTCCTTGTGCCAAAATTATTCCCTAAATCTCTCATATACTCTAAATCCCAACCTATGACTTAATTTTACAATAGTTCTGAAAGCATTCTTTGAAAATACGACACTTATCTGCCAATTAGTTTTATTGAATAACATGTCACATTTTCTACAATTTTTCTACCTATCTTTACTCATACGTTGTTATGAGGATGTACATGTTAGAAAATTAAGAGAGCTTATTGGTTGGAATTCTCGATAGAGGATAGGGTGGTTGTTGTTGGTAGATAAAAGTACCCATTTTCTCTCACCTTTAACTATTGCTTTTTATCCATTTCAAATATTTTATGTGGTCGATTTATATCTCAAAACAATGAAGGTATGTTAAATTGGCATGTCTTCTTGAAATGCTGATTAATGAAGCATATTCCTAGGGGAACGTTCCTTAAATGGCTTGCTTATTAAATTATCTTGAAGAATCATGATGGATGATGCTAGCTAGATACAAGTCAATATGATGTTGTTAATGAGCTCGCAATGTTATTCAAGGATGAGATTGTTAACAGATTTCAACTGCTGAGGAGCTGATAAGTTGATTCTAACTACTATATTTGCATTTTGTTTCTACCTGAAGAATGATTGTATATTTTTTGTCATGCATGATTGCCATAATTTCTAAGTTTGTTAATTTCTATTGATGTAACGATAAATTTTATAAGTAAAGCTTAGTGGAGCGTAATGACAAAATCTTCCTTTGGATTTGTAACAACATAACTTTGATTGTAATTCCTTTTTTATTAATACAAATTCTAGTCTTCTGTAATCTTGTGTCATCTTTAACTCTTCGCCACAACCCTGATTAGAGAGTTGGGCCCACTCTCCTGATCAAGTGTTGTTGGATTTAATTGTTGGAATATATATGTGTTTTGGTTATGTTATTAATGTTTTGTAATTATTGTTATTTATTTACTTTTTTATAATTTTATTGTGATTCTAAATTGTTGTTACTCTAGGTTGTTGTTACTATTATTTACTTTGTTGTTACTTCATTCATTGTGTTGGGATTGTATTTTGTGAATCCTCAATACTGGGTAGGGAGCATGTGGCCTGCATAGACTTTGCATGATAACCTTGAAATAATTAATGAACCCTCGATTGATAATAAATTTGGAAGGGATTGAATCTATAGCTCATATCTCAACAACAACATTTTGACATTGTTGTTGGGGAGGCTATCAAAGTCACAAAATTACAACCCGTACTCACCATAGGAACACTGCCTCGCCCTGGTTAGGCGAAGCTTGTACTAAACTGCTTCCAGGATGCAAGCATTAGACTATTTTCATTCCTTTATTTTTCTTCCTTTTTGTGGATCGTCAGAACACTCTCTCATCCTACTTAGGTGAATTTTCTACTAAACCTCTTCCATGAGTCAAACATTAAACTGTTGTGATTGCTTTATTTTTCTACCTTCTTTTCGAGGAACACTCTCTCGTCTTAGTTAGGAAATGTTTTTACTAAACCTATTCTAGGACTTGAGCATTAAACTTTATCTGAATTGAATCATTATATTATTTTTCATTCATGTCAATGCATTTGGAGTGGAAAAAGTGGAGGAATCATCTCATGGGATCGTTTTTACGGTAGGACCTAGTTTCGTGAAACAGGGTCTGAAATATTCCGGGAGCATTTTGAGGAATCAAACAAAGTTCTTTTGGAATAAATATTTTTTGATTACATGTAGCACATTTTCATGCTATTCTACACACACAGAGCTTTCCAAGGGTGCAAGAACCACATCAATCGGAGTCTGTATAAAAATGTTATGCCGCTGATAAGTTGACCTTCCTATTTTCACACCTATAGTTCGGGAGGATTTCGCGTTAGCCCCCATTATTCATGTAAAAGGGGATACCCATGTATTTTTTATGTAGAAAACTCAATAATTTTTTTTTTTTTAACTCTAGTTAAGAGTTGATGTAGTCAAACTTAAGCACTAGTAGGCTATTAGGTTGTGTTATAATTGGACCACTAGGAGGAAGAGGAATTCCATTCTTTCAAGGGCATTTTGTTCCATAGTAGAGAAAATATAGCCAAGAGAGATAGAAGGTAGATCATACAAAGATGAGATATGCACTATAGTAGCCCACAAGCCACAAGCATTACTTATTTATATCTGCAACTATATTTCCAAATAGAGAAAGAGAGTGAAGCAACCTCACCTTCTAGTTGGGTTTTCTATAGAATGGGCTTCCCAGAGAGATTATCTTGTGTATTAAGTGTGTGTGAGATTATTTTTTCACTCTCTAATGTTCTTCTTGATTTACTTTTACATGCATTCACTAATTACAGTTCACTTTACAGATCTAGAAATTAAATGAAACTGTAATAGTGTAGAATCTCAAAAGAAATTAATATTATATTATGAGATTTGTTGTGACGAACTGTCGAGTGGAATATCCAGGGAAGTTTACGGATAATTTGGTATCAAAGCAGGTTTATTTATCTATTTTTTGGAGATCTTAGGGATATATATGGGTGAGACTGAAAATCGTAAAACCCTAATCATGGGCAACGAATCTAGAAATGAACCTTGTGATCCTGCAGAGGTGAGCTTTTCATGGTTGGAAGAACAAGTCATTGATATAGACAACAATTTAAACCTCCTCATGGCAGCTCTAAGAAATAAGGTAGGGATATTTGGAGAAGAAGGTGGTTTGAATGCAAAGGATAAATCAGAAGGGGGATCAGGAGATCAAGAAGACACAGATAACCAACTGAAGAAATAACCTGGAAAAGATCAACCCAATTCAAGTGTCATGAACCAAACCCTGTTTAAAGTGGAAGTGAAAGTCAATATCAATCCATACCACGTTGATATCAACGCTCTGAAGTTCAACTACTACTTGAAGCAACTGGAAGTTTATTTTAGTGTCCATTAGATCGAGGAAGGGCATAAGATCTCATTTGTGTAACTGAAATTGGAGGGTCATGCACTAACTTGGTTGGAGAGCCACACAAAGACCGTAAGGTTAGAGGGAGAACCTCCAGTGATTTTGAAACCCTCATTAATTCACATTTTTATCTCATTAGGTATGTGGAAGACTAATGTATCTGATGGCATTACTTCAGGAAAAAGTCAGGCCAAAGCATGTAGGAGTACACCACAGAATTCAAAAATATGGCTATAATGTTGGGTGTCTCTCCAGAGAACCCAGATGTACACCTCAAGTATTCGGGGGGTCTTCACTACCATCTACATGAGAAAGTGACGCTACTCAAGCCCAAAATGGTGGACAACGCTTATGTATAGGCACAATACTTGGAGAACATAGGCCGAAAAGGAGCACAGTCAAATGGATCAAAGAAAAAGGAGCAACAATAAGCTTATAAGGATGGGAAGAAGAAGAAAATAAGGGGAAAATATAAAAAGACGGCAGTCGGTGCACACCAGTTCAAAGATCCTACCAACCACTGTAATCACTACAACATTAATGGCCATATAGAGGTGAAGTGCTAGAAGTTTCAGCTAGAGCTAAACCCAAAGAACAAGAAGAATGATAATAAGAAGAAGAATATCATGCACACTGATTCGAGCAACCAATTTGAAAGAAACTCGAACGTGGATGGGAAGACCATCCATATGTCACTATAGAAGGAGGTGAATTTGAGTAGCCTTCAGTAACAGGAAGAGAAAGAAATTACCAAACTCTTCCATGTAAGGATACAGGTCAAGAAGACAAATATTGATGCTTTGTTTGACTTAGGATCGTAGGAAAATATCATTGCAGTAGATCTAGTCAAGAAGTTGGGGCTGGAAGTTCATGATCATCCAAACCCATATCCATTAGGATGGGTATGTAAGGATGGAGAGTTGAAGGTAACGAAACAGTGTAAAATAAAATTTGCTATCAATGTTGATTTTATTGGTGAATTAGATTTGGATGTGGTTCCTGTCACGCGGAATGAGTCGATCTTGCGGACAAGATAGACCTTCCTAGAATCTAAAGAAGACCTAATGACAAGAAAACCAAACAGACACTATCTTTCTCTAAATTTGCTTTATAAATAATGGCAAACAAATGTGTTTAAGGCCTACCTCATGCACAACGCAAGTTTGGGGATGCCTTCGCTCCTTTGATCCAAATAAGTTCCTTTGTCGCAAACCTGTAAACACAAACAAGGAGTCCATGAAACAAATAACATAAGATACTTGTTGAGAAAAATGAGCTTGATTTTATTAATTCAAAAGAAGAAGAACTTTACAACCTTTGCCTTGATGCTGTCCAAGCTCCTCCCAGGGTCTAACAAGAAGTCTCCTCTACTTTGACAAGCTTCACTCACTCCCCAATGAAACCAAAAGTGTATGTGATCTCTCCTCTTAAGCTCAAATAGGAAGTCTTGATTTCACTAGCATTTACCCTCAAAAATTCAGCTTCTAACCTCCCCAGTCACTAACCCAATGCCTCAATTTATAGTGCAATAGAGGGCAGTTACTAGGTCCTCCATCAAAGGGATAGAATCCTCCTTCAAAGGGATAGCTCCTCCTAACAAGGGATTAGCTCATTCTCTTTTGGGATGCATGAACCACTTTGGAGCGAACAATCCACGTCAAAATTCCTTCTAGAAACCTCTAGAATTAACCCAAAGTAAGTTTTTTAAGATAAAAATTGCGCCTTTTGACTTTCACAGGGGTACGCACCCTCCCCTTTACATACAGAGCGTATAAGTATGCAGGTATTCTGAAAAAAAGGTGCGGGCCTGTAGGCAAAAGTGAGAGAAAGTGCGGAACCAGAGGGACATTGCTTTTTTGATGTTTTTCTCTCATTTCTAAAGCTTGTTTTGAAGAGCTGAGGTCTGAGACTTGCTTAGGAAGCTGGTATAAGTGGTGATAGACTAATACCGACTGCAAATAATCAAGGTGACGATATTTTTGTGTAAGAGATTGCCCCCTAAAGTGCGAAGTCTGTAGTAGATGAGGATTTCATTTATCATTTAGGAAGAGTGAAGTACTTTATCATTTCAAGGATCATCTCGCG
>APFE031143747.1:26497-66300 GCA_000404065.3 Pinus taeda | reverse complement strand
GCTTGGAGCAATTCTAGTGGGTTCTGGCAGATATGCCAAACTCACTAAGTACTTCAACACCAACTTCAACCCTTCCTAATGAAGTTAATCTCTTGGAACATAAGAGGGCTCAATAGCCCCAGGAAAAGTAAACTCCTAAAAAACTTGATAACGGAAGAACAACCAGCAATATTATTTCTCCAAGAAACTAAATGCTCTCTAAACTTTATAGAAAGAGCAGCGGCTAAAGCATGGGCGGGAGGCCAAGTAACAGCAGTGGAAGCGCAAGGAGCCTCAGGAGGACTTGCAATTCTATGGGATGCCAGAAAGATTCAGTTAACTAATATTCATGCTAATAAAAGCTTCATTCAGGCCTGTTTTCATCTCATAGGTACCAACATTCATGGACATTTAACGAATGTCTATTTTCCCCAAGAAACGCAGCAGAAAGCAGCAATTCTACATTCAATAGCAAGGCTCAATCAGGACAGATCACATCCGTTATGGGTAACCGGAGGTGACTTTAACATGATAGCTAACTCAGAGGAAAAGATACGAGGACGTTGCAGACCCAACAAAGATGGAACACTTCTAAAGGATTTCATTCAGAGCAATTGGCTTATAGATCTTCCTACAGCTAATGGCCTTTATACTTGGACGAACAAAAGGATTATTCCCATGCAGATTGCGTCGCGTCTGGACAGGTTCTTGATCTCTAACAATGCTATCCATGTGGGAGGCGAATTTACAGCACACATCATCCCTTTCTCAGGTTCAGATCATTGGCCCATAGAAATGAATTGGAAGAGATCGGGCAACAACAGCAAAAAACCCTTCAGATTTGAAGCATTCTGGCTCTCACATCCAGAATTCAAGGATTTCATAACTACAACTTGGCAAAACAGCAATCCCATAGAGCAATCCAAAATGGCCAGATTTCAAAAGAAATTAAAGTTCTTAAAAGGAGAAATCAAGAAATGGAATAAGGAAAACTTTGGCAACATCTTTAAGGAAAAGGAATCGATCCTTCAGGATCTCAAATCCATTCAACAAAGATTAATCTTAGAAGGACGGACAGAGGAGCTGGCGCACAAGGAGCAAGTACTGGAAAGTAAATTACAGGAAAGAGAGCAACAAGAGGAAGTTCTATGGAGACAAAAATCCCGCATCCGATGGCTGAAGGAAGGTGAGAAGAATACCAAGTTCTTCCATAGAACCACAGTGCAACGAAGAATGCACAATCAAATCTCTCAGGTTATAAACGCTCAAGGCGACAAACTGGAAACCCAGGAGGACATAGAAAAGGAATTCCTCAATTATTTCAAAGATATGAGCCAAGAGCCAAACATCAACAGAGATGAGGCCATAAACATCATAACCAGGAATATACCGCGCCTAATATCTGAGGAACAAAACACCCTGCTTCTTAAACCCATCAGTTTACAGGAGGTGGAATCCGCTGCAAAATCTTTAAAAGCTGGTAAAGCTCCAGGTCCCGATGGTTTTTCTTCAAACTTCTTTCATCACTTCTGGGAACTAATTAAATGGGAGGTTTGGCAAGTGGTAGAAGAGTCTCGAAGCCTACGATGGATGTATCCAGGTCTCAATGCCACCTTTATAGCCTTAATCCCTAAATCGGAAAACTCCAGCACCCCCGACAAATTCAGGCCCATTGCTCTATGTAATATTATCTACAAGATTGTCTCTAAAGTGGTGGCTGTAAGACTAAAACCAATATTGCCAGGCATCATCTCCCCGGAGCAATCAGGGTATGTTGAAGGAAGGCAAATTACTGATGGAATAATTCTTTCGCATGAAGTCATACACTCTCTAAAGCTCGCAAAAAAACCAGGTATGCTTTTAAAAATTGATCTTTCAAAAGCTTTTGATAGCATAAGCTGGGTTTATATGGAAAAAATTTTGAGTGCTTTTGGTTTTGCACAACCTTGGATCCGATGGATCATGAATATGGTCTCCTCCTCTTTCTTCTCCATTCTGATAAATGGGATTCCTTCAGCCACTTTCCGCCCCTCTCGAGGATTGAGGCAAGGCGACCCCCTGTCTCCTTTCTTGTTTATAATTATGGCGGAAGGTCTGGGAAGAAGCCTTCATGCTGCTCTTCAGTCCAATGCTCTTAAAGGCATCTCTCTCCATGACGCGCCCACTGTCTCTCATCAGCAATTCGTAGATGACAATATGATCTTTGGCCACCCCTTTGTTCAAGAAGCTCGGGCTCTCAACTCTCTGCTTAACATTTTCTCTACTGCTTCAGGGGCCTGCATCAATAGGATCAAGTCACAGATCTTCTTTTTTAACACCCACCCGACCACTCAGCGATCCATAGCGCGAATCTTGGGTTTCTCCATTGCCTCCTTACCATCCACTTACCTTGGCGCCCCTCTCATTGAGTCTGCTAGGAAACACTCTTCCTGGACAATCCTTTTGGATAAGCTGGAAAACAGACTTCTGCTCTGGACTCACCGCTCCCTAAACATGGCAAGCAGACTTGTGCTCATTAAAGTTGTATTACAATCCATGCCTCTTTACTTATTTTCTATTCTGGCAGCACCAAAGTGGGTCCTTAAAGCCATCAAGAAGCTGCAACGTAACTTCTTGTGGGGCAGCTCTGGTCACAATAGGAAATGGGCGTTAATTAAATGGGAAAAAGCATGCCTCCCTAAGAAAGTAGGAGGAATTGGTCTCAGAGATCCTGAACACAGCAATGCGATCATGGGAGCAAAAATTTGGTGGAAATGGCTAGCGTTCCCAGATACTTTATGGGCAAAATTCTGGTCTGCTAAATATACCAGCAATTTACCTCTTGAGGAACGTATAAGAATGACAGAAACTAGCAAAGGCTCAATCATCTGGGGTTCTGCGATTATGCACAGAAATCTTATACAAAGTCATAGTTTCTGGGAAGTGAAGGACGGTAGCATTGCGCGTTTTTGGATGGATTCTTGGCAACAATCCCCACGCCTCGCCAACATCATTCAAGGAATCCCCGATCACCAATTGCACCAACAGGAAAAGGTAAACCGATTCTGGCACGATCATGGAAACTCAGATCATAGGATTTGGAGAAAAACCCAAGAGTTGATCCCAAACAGTTCAGAAGATGCCCAACATTCCCTTGCTGAAGAGCTTCAAAAGCGACAAATCCTTAAATCGACCGAGCAGGACAAATTAAGGTGGGGTTATGAAGAGAAAGGAACCTACACGACCAAAGAAGCTTATCACATTATTATCAAAGATCAACTCATCAAGGACAAACTTTGGGAAAAAATATGGAACCCCCCGATCTGGCCAAAAATATCTACATTTCTCTGGCTACTCTCCCACAACAGGATACTCACTTGGGATAATCTCAGAAAAAGAAAATTTGAAGGACCCTCAATATGCTTCAACTGTAAAATGGAGGAGGAAACAGTTGTGCACCTTATGCAATTATGCCCTCTTAGCAGGCAAATGTGGGAGAAAGTCACCTTTCGCTGCCAAAAGGAAGGACGCGAGATAGGAAATGTAAATAATACTTTACGAAACTGGCCTCAGCACCCGTTTCAAAGCAACATCCTAAATTCACTATGGCAAATAATTCCCGGAATTGTAATGTGGAATCTCTGGAAAGAGAGAAACCGCAGAATCTTCAAAGACCACTCAATGGATGTGCAGCAAGTATGGCAGACTATAGTCATGAATATACAGGAAACTCTATCTATCAAAAGCTGGTCACAGGAGGATCTCCCTTCCAACAACAAGGAACAGGCAATTTGGAATAATTGGCAAATTCATTTAAGCTCAACCAACTTCCCTGCAAGAAGTATTAATAATCAGAAGGATACTCCCTCTCACTGGACCCCTCCACCTCCCAATTCATTTATGCTCAACTTTGATGGGGCTTCCAAGGGCAATCCGGGAGCTACAGGATATGGTGGAGTTATCAGAGATCACAATGGACAAGTGCTTAAAGTCTTCTTTGGCTCCATTGGCTGGAATACAAACAACGTCGCTGAACTCGAAGGATTATGGAAAGGTCTCAACATTGCTCAAAAGGACAACTTCTTTCCCCTAATTGTGGAGGGAGACTCTCAAATCTTAATCAACATGGCCATTAAGATTCAACAAGGTACAGAGGCACAAAAGATTAGTAGAAGCTGGAGAATGGTAGCAAGGCTGGAGCTACTTCAGTTCTGGCTAAGGGATAACAAAGCTGCAACATTCAATCATATCAGACGCGAAGGAAATAAATTAGCAGATTTCTTAGCTAACTTAGGAGCAGAAAGAGGAAAAAATCATTTTGAAGGATCCCTCCAAGGCAATGTACCAATGAATGCATGGTACACCTTCCAGGAAATCTCAAAACAAGATGTACAAAGGCAGGTTCAAGATCACCCGGATGCGGGTGTTAAGGATTGATTTGAAATGAAATTAAACCCCACGCTCAAGCCACATGGCTTCACGCTCCCGCCAGGTGGTCTCCATGGTTTTGATCGGGGTCTGGGTGCCAGGACATTCAAGGGCATTAAAGGCCATTCAAGACAGGAGGTTTTTCGAGGTTCTCAGGCCAGAGCATTTATCATGGCGCCTACAAACTATGGTTCAGGTATGCGAGCCGGCTCCGGTTTTACTCCTGCGAATGTTCAGGGAATTGTTCAGGGGAATTCTGCAAGCGGAATTCTCATCTGCGTCGACACCTCTTGCCCAGTGATCAGGATTGTGCGCTCAGTTCAGACGAATGTGCAGGGGATAATCCACACCGGTATTTGCAGGCCTCGTCGCAGGGATAGATCAGTCAATTTCTGTTGGCTCGGGTGTGCAAAGCTCATTTCGCCCCTCATGGCTCCACGCGGTGGTTATAAGACGCCTCGCAGGGGAGGTCACTCAAGCCAGTCCAGCGGCACAAAACAGAGAAGACAGACCAGCCCGAAGAAGATTTCCCCCTTGGCGTGCGCTTCGCCTCCCTCTGGTGCCTCACCGCCTTCTGAGGATTTGGAAAATGTGGTTCAAATTGCCACTCTCTGCTACCATCGTCGGACAAACAAACCAGTGATCAGAGCCCGCATTACAGTCATCTTCGAAGAGGAGGATGAGATGGGGGACAGTCGCAATCAGGATTCAGGGGAGAAAATGCCCACCACCTCTGATAATTCCTCCAAGGCTCAGGACACCTCCTACAATCCAGAGGTTCAGAGCCGAATGGAGGGAGATAGCACTGAGGTTTTCTCGGCAGAGCAGGCGGAAGCTGCCAAAGAACTTCGCAGCCTCAAACGCAAAGCACCAACGACCTCGGCTGAAGGTTCTATGAAGACTCAGACGGATTCTCCTGGCAGTGGCTTGAAAATTGCGGAAGAGGAAGACTCGCTGGACTACAAACTTTATCTCAAGCTGCCTCCTGGCTATGACGACATCAAGGACGTCCCTGTTGGTGTCGAGGTTTCTTGGGAGCCAGACCCGATCCAGGCAGCTGAAGAACGGAAGCAAAGAGCTCTGGCTCGCGACGCTGAGGTGAAAAAGGGCAACAGCAAATGACCACCGTCTTCTCTGGGGTAAGCCTGTACTCAGGCGAACCGCTTCTTTTTTGGTTTTTTGTTCAGTCCTGGCTCGTTAGCTTGCACTTTCTGAAGCTTAGCAGCTTGCTTTGTAATCTCGGTCCCCTGTCTCAGTTCTCGTGATAGGCTCCTTCTTGTGGGTTGTTGGTCTGTCCTAGTCATGTTTAATAGGTCCAGGTTGGACAATCTCTGTTCAAGACATTTCTTTTGGGGTTTTGTTTTTTTCTGGCTCTTATAAGCAGAAATATCAGTTGTAATGAGAATTTTTGACAGAGAGCTGATCCATAGCGCTCAGAGGTGTATACCTCTTGTAAATATTTTTTTCCTTTTTTTAATACAATAGTTCAGTCTTTACTTAGCAAAAAAATATTTTTCCAATACCTAATTATACTATATTTAATGTTTAAGTAATTAATTATTTATATAAATTATTAGAAAAATAAAAGTAATAGATCCATGTTGTTCCAAACTATCCATTAATTATTTAATATATATATATATATCATATATATATATATATATATATATATATATTAATACAATATTTAACATTCTAATAAATTATTAATGTTCAAATAAATAAATAAATAAATATATATATATATATAATAAAAATCCACCTAATATATTTTTTTTTCAATACCTAACATTCCAATAACATTTTATTTAATGTTTGGATAAAATAATATACATATTTAGAAAATTTTTATATCTTACTTTATTTATTAAGGTTAGTTTAAATTAACTTAGAATTAAATACAAATTAATTAAATGAATAAATGGAAAATTAATATTGAATAGTTACAAAAATGCATATTTTAATTCATTCATTAATTATATCTTTGAATATTATAATATAAGTATTATATAATATATACTACAACATTCAAGATAGGTATAGTATATATATATATATATATATATATATATATATATATATATTATATATATATATATATATATAATATTTTAAATAATTAAATGGTTTAGTTTGGTAACTAACCATGGATCTAATTTACTTTTTATTTTTTCTAATAATTTATATAAATAATTTAATTACTTAACATTAAATATAGTATTATATTAGGTATTGGAAAATATTAATAATATATATATTTATTAATAATTTGAATAAATAAATAGATTAATTTTAATATCTAACCACTGTTCTGTTTTATTTTTTACCCAGTTTACTGAACTGCGTAAATATAATAATAATTATAAAGAATATTATATTATTTTAGTTAAAGGAGGTTTGACTGGGTTCTTAAGTTGAAAAATAGCCGTTAGTCTTTTTAGCCGTTGGAGTCTCTGCTTAGACTATTTAACACGCTAAACTGGATCTGTTTCTTCAACTTGTCCTGACGATGAACCACACTAGTTGGTTCGAAACGCGTCGACAAATGATCAATTATGTGATTTCGCCAAAAAGTTTCTAATTTATTTTAATTATAAGATCGATTAATAGATCTAACAACAATTAGTGGTTATGATAATAAATATTACAATACTAACTTACAATTAGATTTTTAATTTTTACTAACCTTTTTAATTAAATATAAAACTAACTTACAATTAATTAACTAAATATTTAATTTTAAATAAATATGAAATATTTAATTATATAACTTTTATGTGTATTTAATGTAAACCTTTTTAATTCATGTTAATTAAATCTGTTACTTTATTTACATATGTTTGAAACTAACTTCTCATTAACCATTTAATTATATATAAATTTAAACCCTTTTTAATTTAATAATAGTAAAACTAACTTACTATTTATTTAATCATTATTTAAATCTTTAACTTTAACTTATTCATTTATTTAATATATTACCTAGTTTTATTTGATACTTAACTAACTTTCAATTAACTAACTAAATATTTATTTATCTTACTTAAATATATGTGATTAATTTTTAATTAAATATAGTTATGCTCTCCTATCCCTGTCCCTTAGTCTAGTCCGACTAGAGGTTTCTCAATCAAATATAGCCGTTCGCCGGTCTAGCCTACCAGTGCAATATAACCGTTGCCTAGTCAAATATAGCCGTTGGATGTTCTGCTCTGACTATTTAACATGCAGCTTAGATCTGATTCTTCAACTTGTCCTTACGATGAACCACACTAGTTGGTTTGAAACACGTCGACAAATGAAATATCATGTGATTTATGCCAAAAAACTTATTCTCATAAGCTTGATATGGTTCACAGAAACCTCAATTCAAGAGTAAATTCTTACATTATTTATGTATTATTCATTTGGCTAGATATATTTTGTAGTTAAGAAGTAATTATGGTAAAGGTAACATATATTATATAGTATATTTTATTATTATAAAATTATAAAAATGAAAAATATAAGTTTACATTGTTTTTTATATCTAGCAGTAAAATTGTTTATATTCGTTTAAAATAAAATTGTTTATATATATATAAATTTCTGGTTAACATATTTTTTGTAAATAATTGTAATTATTTTGAAATGATTGAGAAATGGACACATATTTCATTGTTCTTGGCTAAGTGTCTTTTAGCCCAAATTGGAAGCAAAGAAAATGGCAAAATTGATGAGCAACATTAGCTACACTGTTAGGGGATGACTCAGTGCGACTTGTGGAAAAAGGAAGGCAGTTAATTCGTTGGAGGGTAGGGGACACATGGATATTAATTCATTAGTGGGAAAATATACAGGCTCCCTCTTGCTCCAACACATGCAAAAGCCGAGAAGTATTGGCAACAAACGTGATGTTCATAACTATTGCGTGTGGTAGAATGCAAAGTTGAGAGAGAGATCAAGTGGTCTCTTGCACATAATGAAATCCTAGAAAATTGAACACAACTGAGGAACCTTCTAAGTGAAGCTTGCTATGTAAATGGTTTAGAAAGTGTGCCTTGCTTGTAAGGCTGAAGAAACCACTAGAAGTTGGTTGCTTGAAGAACCTGCTAGATTGGAAGGATTCACCCTGGTGCTTGTGAGGATTGATAAAGCCACTAGGAATTGCCTTGCGCTAAAACATTGGTGCTTGACTCACCAATGAACCACCTAGAGAAGTGATTTATTTACCCATTAACAACTTACCACTGATGAACCTTCCTAATAATGGACTCTCTTCTCCTTAAAGTGAATGGGAGTTCCATGCATTGTGAAACGTTGGCATAATTGGATGCAGATCTAAACAGTGTGAGTCATAATGAGCTTAGTTGGTGGATGAAGGCAACAATGGCCTTTTTACATCCTATATTAGCTATGTCAGTTGGCGAAAAACACACAGAAGCACCTCACCTCAACCTTTGGAATATGATTCGGGGGTGACAATTGCAAGTAACTGTCTATGGGTGGGTGGAGAGTTGTTGTCCCAATCTAAGTTTCCAACTCTAGTATTAATTCCATATAAGTATTTGTAATTGCATCCCCTTATTATTGAGCTCATGTTGAGTTGTAACTCATTGTTGTATTTACGGTAAGAATGGCTTATGGTTTGCTAAGATTTGCATAATGAAACTTTGATGCACGTGTGCACTATTGTTGTGAATTTATAGCGTTGCTCTTTCTATAGAAAACTTTGATATAAATATAAATATAAATATGTGTGTGTGTGTGTGTGTGCATGTAACCACTTGGGTGGGTGCAGTACATGCTTGGTAAAACTGTTGTGTGTGGTATGAGCATTAGAGGCTCTTCATGAGGCTTCAAGCCTATAGCAAGGAGTATATGATGATCATATGCGCAACCCATGCCCAAAATTCCTGTCCATATGAATGAAAAGCGTACAAGCTTGTTTTATTGTTGCTTATGTGCCTAAATGTATGGTTTCCGCCTGAAATCGAGCCATAAAGGGGAGACTCATGTTTACTCGTGGAATGATGGTCTCCTTGTGGTCTTCTCAGCATCGTAGGTTCTCTGATTGTTTTATGAGCTTGTTATGCTTATTTATTTATTGAAAGAGACCTGTGGATCTCTAAGACGAGATTTGTTTGTCCCTTGTAAGATATTGAGGACCCAAGGGACCACAGATCTATGAGAGGCTAGATGGTCAATTCCATGAACCATGCCTTGTATTTTTGTCATCAAGAAACCTGAAATGGTGTTCTTGCAGAAAGCTCAAGAGGGATAACATCCAAGTATGCTTCATAAGCCTTTAATGGCTATGGTTAGACTCTGGCGTGAGTCTAGACATTTACAAAACCATTGTGGGCGAACCATGGATGAACCCTTTCACGAATGGCGCATAGAACAAAGTAGAGGAAAGACCTTATCTCATATGCTTAGCCTTTCAACCTTATCCACAAGCTTGGATAAGTTTATTGGGCCGCGTGGTGGTTGGATGGAAAGCCAAGTCACTAGCCATACGACCACAAGGCATAACCTAGCGCAAGGCCAGCGTAACAAATGGAGAAGATTTAACATGAGAGATTGATGACTAGGAGAGAGCCCATGATGATGTATGCCCAAAGGTTACATCTTGGAAGCCTACTGAAGGTCACACAAGAGAAGCCCCTGGGATGACAAGGATCAGGATGGTGTCGTAGGGTCTATAGCGTGGAGAAGGTTCAGATGATGTGGAGGCCATGTTGGAAACCATAATTTTTTTTGAATTTTTTTTGGCATAGTGGGATCACACAATAGGAATGGGTGGCGTGGAAAGGACAAGGCAGAGCGCAACATAGGGTTGACGTAGGAAGTGAAACACAACACAAGGTTGATGTAGGATATGGGGTGCCAGGAAGACATACGTCACACAGTAGATGGACTACGATATTCAAGGGATAAGGACACACATAGGGAATATCAACAGTTATGATTGATGAGCCTCATCGTTGGGTAATTATAAGGGCCTTAATTCACCTCCTAGCTTAGTCAAACCAACTATTCTCACAACTTATTGCATACTTTTGATTGTATTTTGTTTATGAGATGAGTTAGAGTTGGATATTTTTCTTTGTGGTCTAATGTGCATGTAATGCAGGATTAAAGGATAAATTTAGCAAAGACCTTGGTCAAAACTCGAATGGGACAAGGGAAAGCAATTATAGGAGGTAAATCCTCCTCACTTACTACCCCTCCATTTGAATATTCCTTCATTAGCTCGGAGTGCAACCAGTCAAATCATGAGGACTAGAAGGCAGCCGAGCAAGTGAACGTCAAAGCACAAGTTATCTCGATTTTGGGAGCTGAGCCTCCCTAATTCTAAGGAATTTGTTGGAGATTTCAGTCGTATAAGTAGAGATGCCTAGGACCTCAGTAGGATTCAGACTTTTGATTGTAAAATTCTACTTTATTTTTGAGCTGCAAGACTCGTGATAGTTTTTGATGTAATCCATTGTTTTGATAATAAGAATGAGTTTTGTTTTGAGCTAGCACTGAGTTAACTCAGAGGGCTGAAACTCTTGGGTTAGGGCCCAACCCTAGCAGCTAAGGCTCCTCTTTATTGTATATGTATGCTAGCATAGATTCAGGGTTTAATTGTTCATTTGCTTAAGTAGCTGCATTTCCATTACAACAGTGTAGAGTAGATTGGTTGTGTTTCAGATTTCTAGTTATCGCATGAACTTTGGACTTTGTTGTCTTTGTTGAAAATTGGCAACAAGAAATTGTTAAAAATAGCACTGGTAAAAATAACAGTTTGGGCATTAGTGCTGGATTGGGCAACATGGAATGAAAAATGGAAGTGTTAAAAATAGAAGTTCTATTTTTAGCAGTGCAGTGTGGATTTCTATTTATAGCAATCCCTGGTCTATCTATAGGAAGTAAATTCGAATTTAGTCTTACCAGAAGTTTGGAATATTTAATTAATTAATTCTCCATGAGTTAATTAGTTAAGGAAAAGCAAACTTGAAGTCTTTGTGAGAACATGCAATTATTTCTCAACTAATTGGGGAATGTGTCCTTTATTTGCTCCATTGATTGAGGAATTAAGGATGAGTTCTATAATGAGAGGATTAGTTGACTTAGTTTAACTTATTCAAGTTCAGTTAGATTAATTTAACAAGTTGTTAAATTAATGAGATTCAGTTTGTTAATGCTTGCATGCATGTAACAACTGGTATTTTCATATAACTAATATTATAGCTTAAATAACTCATGCATGTCAGTTCAGACAGAGACCCAGTTGAGATTAGAGAAGGGACAGTGTACTATCAGTTGGATGAATATTTTTCCTATAAAGGAAGCTCATCCATGATGAGGATTTATCTCCTTTAGGTTTGTGCAATTATTTCAGAGGTCAGTGTTGTGTGTGAGGTGAGAATCACACAGGTTGCAGCTAGAGGACCCAGGAAAAACTGTGCATAGAAAGAGGAGGCTTGGAGGGCAAAGGAGAAGGTTTGTGAGAAGCCTTTAACTGTCTATGAGCAGCAAAGGGATTGTACTGAGAGTTGGATAGCTTCCGAGCTAAGGCTTTGTGTAATCTAGACTATAATTCCACTTGTATGATAATACAAAGATGGAGTTTTAGGCATGTGCTTTCCCCGAGTAAATTCTTCTGTGTTATGTGTGATTGATTCCTTCTTATCAGTTATATGTGTTCTTATTGATGTTGCTCATGGTCGATTAAGCTTCCGTTAAATTGTTTGTAGAAGTAGATCAAGTGTTTTGCTTTAGTACATTGCATTACCAGGTTGATCTACAAGTGGGAAATTTCTACATGATATCAAAGCTAGTTGATTTGTAGGAAAAATTCTACAAAATTCTACATGGTATCAGAGCTCAGGTGATCAAGGAGAGAACAATATACTGAGTGGAGATTTCAAAGTTTTGAGTTTTGGGCTGAGAGTTTTCAAAGCAGATCTGAAAATTTCTATACAAAATTTTCAGAAATAAATAGCAGATTTGGGTTCCTTGCGGAAAAATACCCAAAAAAAAAAGACCGATTGAATCGGAGTTCGGATGAGGGAGATATCGCTGATTTAAAGTCAGCTCTTTTTCTAGAAAATTTCGTGACGGCGGAAAAGTGGAAATAGATTGGTCTGCTAGCTAAGAACCTATATGCACTTGAGGTACAAGATGCATGCAAAATCTTGAGGAGCAAGGCAAAGGTTAGAGACTTGGTGGTTGAGAGGGAGAGTATATTACCTCTCAACATGCAGTGCCAAAAGAAGTCTCAGACAATTGTGGAAGAGCCACGATTGCTGAAGCAGCTTCGGGAGGTTGTGGAGCAGCCACAATAGGGGAAGCTAAGTAGAGATCGAGTAGAGACATCTACTCATGCAGAGACCTCCAGTAGGGGGAAACTTCGAGCTAGGTGGGCAGAGGGATCACATGCAGCCATACCTCCAGGTAGGAGGTGGGGCAATATAGAGTTATCATCTCGAGGAGGAGGGGCAGGATCCTTGAGGTACCCAACTTCTTGGATAAGACCTTGCTATGGGAGCCCCAATGTGGAGTAGAAGGAACTGACTGATTGGGTAGAGATAGATGCGGATGAAGCAACAGAGAGAGCTACAATGCAAGGAATCCCAAGACAACGCAGAGCATGCAGGTTGTAGGAATGCGAGAGGCACAAGTGTGTTGCACTGTGCAAGGTAGCACAGAGAAGGGTGCGACGGTGCGAGATGCATGGAGATGTTGCAGTAGCGCAGAGGTCAGAGAGGGAGCACTTGTCAGCAGCAAGTAGAGCTTTAGCATCAGAGTATGTTTCTAGCCCAACATAGTGGTTAGTTGGGAGTTTTTTTTGTTCCGAGAGTTGCTAGAGCAACCACACTTGGTAGATGTGTTGCATGCAGAACATTCCAGAGGTACAAGATCGGGTTCGAGAGGAAGCCTTTCTTGTTGAGAGAGAGTGTTGAAAATTGGCAACAAGAAATTGCTAAAAATAGCAGTTTGGGCATCAGTGCTGGATTGGGCAACAGGGAATGAAAAATGGAAGTGCTAAAAATAGAAGTTCTATTTTTAGTAAATGCAGTGTGGATTCCCTATTTATAACAGTCCTTGGTCATCTTATAGGAAGTAATTCGAATTGGTCTTACCAGCAGTTTGAAATATTAATTAATTAATTCTCCATGAGTTAATTAGTTAAGGAAAAGCAAACTTGAAGTCTTTGTGAGAACATGCAATTATTTCTCCACTAATTGGGGAATGTGTCCTTGATTTGCTCCACTAACTGAGGAATTAAGGATGAGTTAGATTAATTTAACAATTTGTTAAATTAATTTAACTTAGTCAAGTTCAGTTAGATTAATTTAACAATTTGTTAAATTAATGAGATTCAGTTTGTTAATGCTTGCACGCATGTAACAACTGGTATTTTTAGATAACTGAATATTATAGCTTAAATAACTCATGCATGTCAGTTCAGACAGAGACCCAATTGAGATTAGAGAAGGGACATTGTACTATCAGTTGGATGAATATTTTTCCTATAAAGGAAGCTCATCCATGATGAGGATTTATCTCCTTCAGGTTTTTGCAGTTATTTCAGAGGTCAGTGTTGTGTGTGAGGTGAGAATCACATAGGTTGCAACTGGAGGACCCAAGAAAAACTATGCATAGAAATAGGAGGCTTGGAGGGTAGAGGAGAAGGTTTGTGAGAAGCCTTTGACTATCTATGAGTAGCAGAGGGATTGTACTAAGAGCTGGATAGCTTCTGAGCTAAGGCTTTGTGTAATTCAGACTATATTTCCATGATAATACAGTGATGGGGTTTTAGGTAGGTGCTTTCCCTGGGTAAATTCTTCTGTGTTATGTGTGATTGATTCCTTCTTATCAGTTATAGGTGTTCTTATTTGTAACAACGCATCTATAAATAATTAACTAATATAAGTTATAAACTTTATATTAAAACATATATGATAAACTTCATATTAAATTAAATATAAATCAAAATTATAATAAATAATAAATTAAACTTTATAATAAAATAGAATTTAAACTTTTATAATAATATAAATTCAACTTTATAATAAAAATAGAAGTAAACTTTATAATAAAAATAGAATTAAACTTTATAATAAATATAAATTAAACTTTATAATAAAAATATAAATTAAACTTTATAATAAAAATAAAAGTTAGACCTTATATAAAAGGGGACACATAAGCCAAAGTTGGCTATAAAACAAAATACATGTATAAACAAAAATGATGAGATTGATAATATCTGAGGGTCTGAAACGCATTCGAAGGCGTGGCGGGAGGAGGAAAAGTGGTGGCTGCAGGCGGGAGGGCGGCCACCGCCAAACTTGCAGTTATAAACTGCAGAAATAATCTGAGAAGGGGGGGTGGAACAAGGGAGCTAAAAACCAAGAGGAGGAATTCAGAAGAAAGAAGGTCTGCCATTGGAAGAGCTTTAATCAGTCTGAGGTTCTGGGCATGGCAGATAGTGAGCTCCTGTGAGAAGCTTACTGGATTGAGCAGCCAGGCTCTGCTCAGTCTGGCTGGGTGGAATTGGTCTTCCGATAATTAGAGCAGAGCAGTAGCAGCGTCATCAACTACACCAGATCCGATAGCAGTGCAGGTAAGTACCTGCTTTAAATTTTTATTGTTTCTGCATTTTATTTATTTATTTTATTTTTTTTTGTTATTACACATGGTATCAGAGGGCACCGTTCAAACCCTTCGACCTCACAGGCCCTACGCTCGTGTAAATTTTGTGGTTAAATTCTGCTGCGTAAAAACTTGTAAGAAATTCACAGTTACATCTGCGGTTTGAATCTAAAACCCCCTGTTTAACAAGCGTTGTGTGTTACCACTATACCACAAGACTGTTGTTGAAATTTTATTCACGATTTGGCTTGTGGGTATACACTAATAGCAAGCTTCATGAGCTTTGCATTTCACTAAATTAGAGTCATAGGACGCGTGAGTTGTTGTTCAAGAGAGGGCATTATAAATGTAATTTCCTACAGGGAATTCTTTGAATAAATGAATTCAGAAAACATATAAAGCGTCGAATTCTGCGGAAGTTTCTGCATTTTTTTTAACCATTCGGTGCCAAATTACCTATTTTCAGACGATTTGCCACAATTTTCAGTGCATGAAAACTTCACATAAATTAAGAGGAGCATGAGATGATACCTGTCCTTTTCTTTGAACTAATGAATTTAGAAGGCGTATAAAGCACGGAGCTATGTAGAGATGGATGCATTTTTTATCCATTTGGTGCCAAATAACCGTCGATTTGGCGCCGTTTTCAGTTTCCCAAAATTTCAGATAAATTGGCAGGAGCATGAGATGATACCTGTTGTTGTTTCGATGTCGGGAAAATTTCAAGCACATCGTTTTCTGTGCATAATTGCCCATTTTTGAAAGCTTGATTTCGTGAAGATTGATGAAATTTCTAGCCCATTTGGTACTGGTTGTCCCGTCTTTAAGCAATTTCTGGCCTAGTTTGGAATAATTTAAAGGTAATTTAGTGGGCATCGATTCATTTTGAGGTCGTAGCCTCAGAAATCCCGTGGTTACTGAGCGGAACCCTCTTCTGCTCGAGAGGTTGAACGTTGAATTTCATTGCCCAAGGAAGGGATTAAAATGGTTCAGCAAAATTAGGGTCTCCTTCCCTGCGAGAGAAGTGAGATTAAATTTGGTCTCTATGGCGATCATGGGAATAGAACGCCAGACCTCTGCGGTGATACTGATCTCTGGTGCTAGTGGACGCGCGAGTGACTTGCTTTCTCTCCAAACTTTCAGCAGATTGGTTTTCTCAATACATGCTTTGCTTTTGTGGCTTTTCATGTCCCTTCAACAGCATTCGAAATGGCTTATGTTTTCTCAAAAGACAGAGAAGCGTAAGATAGTAGTGTCGTACCTAAATTCGGTTATGAAGATTCTCTTTCCACGGAGGAGGAAATTTCGTAGAGACGAAGATGAGGACATTTGCAGAAGACGATCCCTTGCCATGAAAAATCAGGTATTAGAAGGCTCTTCTTGGTAGTATTATTTGTTTGTTACTTTGGCAGGAAGATTTCTTTTTACACAGTCGTGGACACCTGTTTTTGGGAATTCAAAGGCTATAGTAGTTCTTTAGCATGGCCTTAATGAACACAGTGGGAGATACACCCGATTTTCAAGGCAGTTGAATTCACATGGCTATAAAGTTTATGGCATGGATTGGATTGCTGGTCTGCCTCAGCAATTCTGCCTGCCTTGCATAACCCTGCAATTAAGGCACTATAAGTGTCTACAGTAGGCTGACAATGCTTCTCTATCATTTTGTCAAGAAGCTTAAATGCGAGATCACTGCTTATTTCAAGTGGCATTCCATCCAGGTCATGAATTTCATCTAAGTTATCAGGATCTGATCTACCTACTGCATCCTCATCAGTAATCAAGTGTTCTTTCTGTATCTTGTTTTCTTGAACTAT
Organism: Pinus taeda; assembly: GCA_000404065.3. NCBI lineage: Eukaryota > Viridiplantae > Streptophyta > Pinopsida > Pinales > Pinaceae > Pinus > Pinus taeda. The sequence goes on along the minus strand of APFE031143747.1, from coordinate 49,468 downwards.
ACCATTCGTAAGCACAAAATAAGTTCGATAATTAGGTTGGCATCCTTCATTTATCATCTTACTTAAATAGATCAAAAGCATGATCCACCCTGCTTGATTTGACGTTGCCATCCATCAATGATATGTATGTTACTTGGTTGGGTTGTAAACCGTTCTCCTTCATTTCACCAATGCCTATTTCAGCCTCTTCCAGTCTGCCATCCCTGCAAAGTCCATAGATCAGTGCACTGTAAGTGTAGACATTGGACCTCACACACTCTACAAGACTATGACTCGCACTATAGTATCGTTATGACTATATCGCACTTGCACAAATGCAGGACCTTGGTTTAGCATTGAAATTCAACTGTCTTATATTGATCACATCACTATGCCATGTATGAAATCAGTATTCACATGCCTCAGCATTATTATCACAACAATATAGCATGATTGCTCACAGTTATGATTGTACTGATTGTCATCTTAGCATGTGTGACATCAAGTTTCTTTAGCCATGTATTGACATGATCATCGCATAGTAAAGAACAGAAGCCTTATGGCAATGTATGTCTTTAAGCATTTCTGAATCATATACATTCACTCAGAATCAATTGGGTACAGTTCTGCCCAAAATCCCGAGTTTTGTTGGAACCAAATAAGTTGACATGGAGCCGAGTCTTCTTAAAGTTGTAAATTTATCCATATGACTAAAGGGCCATCATAAACCTCGTCATGTCTTAAGGAATGAAAGAATGTATTTGTCTTCAACAAGCCTGCACCAATTATATTACAAATTCAAAGTTGTAAATCGAATCAGATTCTGAGTTTCACATCAAGACTAAAAGTTTAGGTAACGTTGTATATCTCTCCTACAACATTGTTAGCATAAGCCTAATGGTGGTAACTGGTAAATGCAGCAGCCTATCAGTAATTGATATGCAATTACTTCATGTTTCCTTTTACCTATAATCTCCCTGCAGTGTGATTGTTTGAGCCATATAGCTAAGGTAATTAAAAATTCTCACCAACCAATTTCCGTGCCTCTTGGCATAAGATTTTGTCTTACGAGAAGATTAGAATGTATTATTGAGACTCATGTTAGCCATCTTTTAAAGGCTGACAACTACAATTTAATAGCTGTGTTATGCATTTTTCAACCATTGGAAAATTGTTGCAACCCTTTCAATTATTTATTTATTCAATAGCCTTGTTTATTTGTTGATTACCATGAATTTTAGGTTGTTTTGCTATTCGTTGTCATAATTTTGCATGTTGTACATTGTGCATAATAGCAACCCTGATAGCAATCATTAAATCAAAGATAACATGTTTTGGGACCCATTTGAGTATCTCCAGGTCCCTTAGCCATAGGTCCTTTAAACTCCTTATCTCATCTCCATTTTGCCAGTTGCTATAAAAACAAATAGTAATTTATTGCCATGGGCACTTTTGTAACCACAAGGAAATCATCAAAACCTCTCTATTGCATCAATTCCTTTAATTAGGAATGGAGAAAAGGTAGCGTTATCAATTTAAAATAGTGCAAAGATTTGGAAAGAGGTCAACCATTTTCTGGGATTAATTGCTCCATCATCATGAATTTTTGCAACATCTGTGCAATCTTTAGAAGTGACTACTAAAAAGTTTAATCCATACTTGTTATCACCGATATTGCTTCAATAGTTCTTCAAAACTAAGTTCTATGATGAAATTTATGAAGGTTCTACAAATATGATTAAACTGAGCAACTAGTATTTGCCAAAACCATAACTTTATGATCTTCCAGTACAATCTCGTGACCTTATAAACAAAAATTAGATGTACATAAACGTACTTACATACAAATATTTGTGTTTAGGTACAGAATAGTTTCAATATAATGCATTGCTAAGTCATCTCTAAAGTAGCTCTAACATTGCCATGATTTTACAAAGTTTTGATTTTGTAGTCCCGTTATATAATGCTTGTAGGTGGCTCTTAACATCTAGAAATGAGATGGTGCACTAATGTAGGAAAGGATAATATAGATCATTTTATTCTCATGCTATTAAACTAACCTCTTATAATCTTTACATTGTACCCAAATGCATTCAAGTTTACTGAATGCAAATGCCAATTACCCCACTGTCATGTGCCATGGTGATCTGTTAAATTGCATACCTTATATTGCTTTTATGCTACATTATCTGTTGATTGTCCACTTTAAAAGCTTAATTATTATATGCCAATGACATTTTGAACAGATGCACGGTGGAATAAGTATTGCATTAGCAGTCAAATACTAAATGAGGGATGTCAAATCATGGAGGTAAATGTATACATGGGTTATTCTAAACGAGTGAGTGAGGACAACAGGCCATTTAGTTTCACCTTGGGTATACTTGGGATTAGTTTATTCAAAAACAAGATTTTGAATTGAAGTACAGAAGCACAAAAACTGCATGTATGACCTTATACAGAGCATAATTAGGAAACATTGTGTATACTTTACAGCATATGACACTAAGATTAAGGAATAGAAGTCATTTCCAAGTACATCCAATCAATAGATTATAAAACTCCAATTTGGTCTAGTACACACTTCTATGCCCTTTATAGATGCAACATATATTCTTTCAAATTGTAAGAGTTGGGTTTCCAATTAATGGTAAGTTCATACTAAGAAATAATCATGTCTATAAATAGAAGTAAAATATCGAAGCCATCAAAGTAATTCTTACAATACAAAACTGAGTCTCATTTTAGAGAGTCCGGTACAAAGAATGATGAGTAGGTACTTATCAGTTTTAGCAAAAGCAATTCACCACAAGCAAACTGAGGATAATAAGAAAATACTAAACTAGTATGGCTTGTTCAAAGCCTGGTTACAAAGACATGAAATCTAACTTTGGGAGAAGGGTCAGTTAGGCTTGCTTCTTAAATATCACATGCTGTGAAAGTGGGCAACGCAACCAATCAGGAAGAGAGCTTAGATTACCATGATTTCAGTAAAAGTGGATGTCGCATAGTGTTGGTGCCTTTGGTCCTCGGTCACTCAAATTTCAAAGTAGGATGCAGTGGAAACATCAAAAGAATTATTTTTCTTCCTTGCCTAATTAACTGCAATATGTAGGCCACTGACCTACATTTTAGGTACAATTTGACTATTGATCTGAATTTATCCTTCAGTTGACCCCAACCTACATTTATGGTATATTGCTGAACTGTATCTCTTCTAGATTTTAATCATGACATGTCTATGGTAAATTTTCCGGCTAAAGGACAAACTAATATGGAACCAGAACAACCCTTCATTTATTATAGATTTAATCCATATCCAAGTAATATATTCAGAATATAAATATGTGTGGCCTTCCTTAAATATAATAGCTAGATTGAGGTATGACAGGTATGTTACCAATGTTCATTACGAAGCATTTAACATTTTCATTTTGCGGATGTTATTTAGTAATAAACTTTAGATGTTTTACCTTAGGAGCTAATGACCATACACTTCTGCATTATTTCATATTAGGATAGAATACCCTGCATTAGGACAAGGAGGTCGTGAGACCACCCTCCTTGACCTCTGTACCAGTGAGATCTGCCTAGCGGATAAATATAGCAAAACTATACCCGTTTATGAATGTGAAGTTGCAAAAGAAAATTTTATGTTAAATTCAATTGTCTACCTCAAAATTTGTATATAAAATTTTATTACGTGTTCAGGAACCATTACAATGGTAAGGATGTATGAGCGATGACGACGTGACCGGGCAGCATCGCCATCATTAATGCCGCCACCGTCACCATCATCATCCCCATCGCCACCACCATCACCATCGTCACCACCAAGACCATTATCAACATCAATCGCCTCAGCGCCAGAGTTGACTGTGATAATGAACTCATTGGAAGCCTTATTGGAGGCTAAGGCTAAAACCAAAGAGGAATTTCAACATTTAGCTACCAGTTCAGCGGAACCAAAGAATTTTGAGCCCAAAAGATTAAAAGAAGACATTTCTCGGGAGCTTCAAAAAATTAGACTCCCAGAATTCTCAGGAGTTCGAGCAGGTGAACGCGTTGAAGCATGGTTATAAGGAATGAACAGGTGCTTTAGGTTAAGAGAATATTCTTCTTCGGCAAAAACAAAAATTGTCGTGTTTCAATTAAAGGAGAGTGCCTTGATTTGGTGGGGAAATCTGGAGAAGCAGCTGCACCTTACGTCGGATAATGTCCCTTGGGAACTGTTTGAGGAAAGTTTCCATGCAAAGTATTTGCCTCCATACTTTCAACAACAGCAAGCAAGAGCCTTTCATACATTAGTTCAAGGAAATAAAACAGTGGAAGAATACGAGATAAGGTTTATGGAGCTTGTAAAATACATTCACTACTTAGATTCTGATGAACGTCAAGCTGAACGCTTCATATTTGGGTTAAATCCTTGCATCAAAGCCTTGGTAAGCATGTGGAAACCATCATCAGTAGCCAAGGCAGTTGAATGTGGTCGTTATGCAGAAGAGCACCTAGGAATATAAAAAAAAAATGGGGACAACAAAACCTTTATAATCAGGATTTCCAGGAAAGAATCCTCGAAACTTCTTCAACGGAGGTAGCTCGAGGCCACCTACGGTAACAGGTTTAACCCGAGAAATATAGGGACAAGAGCTCCCATGGAAGTGAACACTATAGCCACAGAATCATCAAACACCAGCACATGGACATCTCGAGGGACTGCCAATAGAGGAAGAAATTCGGGAGGAATCAACATGAGAGGACGAAGCTCGTTCTCTAGAAATTCACGTCCTGATTCAAGAGGATCAACGCAGCTTAATTGTTGGGGATGTGGGGGACCACATTTTCAACGTGACTGCCCAGGAGCTTCGTCGAATATATTGCATAGGACTGGAGAGGGACCAATATCAAAAAATTAAGGTAATCATAGAATTCATGCAGTAATCACCAACGACCAAGCAACGCATCAACCCACTATAGCAGGATCTTCAGGTTTGGGACAAGGGAATCGTAACGGTTGAACCGTTACGTATACTGGAGCGTAGGGTTCGACAGCTGAGGAACCGCCTGGTGGACCAAGTTAAGGTCCAATGGGACAAGTATAGTCCAGGATCAGCAACTTGGGAAAATACAGAGGACATATGTCAAAAGATACTCTAATCTATGTCAATTTTGAAGAACTTTAAACTATGTTTAGTATATATTTACTTCACTACAATGAGAGACTCAAAAACATTTTGAATGATTATAAATAAACGTGAAATTTTGTGACATAATATATGTTTATTTTTTGTTGGTACATGGATACCAAAACGATATATGTGGTTCATTTTACTAAATTATAGTTGTCAAGGTAAAGTTAAAGACAATTAAATGATTTTACTTCTGATAGAAATTAAGATATTATAAATCTGTTTTATTTATACATGTCAACATGAACAATGGAATAGAAGTCAGGAAGTGAATACATTCTAGATGAAAGTCAAAAGACATGCATGGAATATGGCAAAATATGTTATACTAAAGTGTCATATGTGAATAATACATGAGTTATTTTGAATATGTTGATGCACATTTTATAAATGCATGGGTAAGTGTATGATTGCAGATAATAAACAGTTACCGGGATGACCACGTGATGACAGAACCTCAGAACAATTAAAGCTCAAAGTGATTCTATGATAGGCTACTAGCTCTAATTCTACTGGGAGGGGTGGAGGTGTTACCCACCGTTTATCCTCCGAACCCTGGAGTCATGGGAGGACTGTGTGAATCACGCTCCCCTAGACGTGTGATGATGACTACCGGATGCCTACTGGGAATCAGGTCGGTATAACCGACGCTGTCACCTTAGAGTTTATGAATGGTTAGGTCAGTGAAACTGACGCCATGGCATACTCCAGTAGAGGACGGATAGGATGGGAGCGGAAGAGATTAGCAATGATAGGATGATTTTAGAATAGCTTGGGAACCTGGGAAGGGTAAGATTTATCCATTAAAATCATAAACCTAAAACTCTAATTTTATAGTCCCTTGATATTAAAATAAAAATTTTAAAATCTAAGAAGAGGATACTAATTACTATTATAAGTAAATAGATAAGATAAAAACTCTAACTTCGGGACGAAGTTTTTTGAAGGGGGGATGTATGTAACCAACCATCTATAAATAATTACTAATATAATCTAAACTTTATATTAAAAACAGAATAATAACTTCACATTAAATTAAAATAAAATTAAACTTCATAAAAAATATAAATTAAAATAAAAATAAAAATAAAAATTAAAACTTATAATAAAATGAATTAAACTATAAATGAAAAAGAGAATAACTTTAATAAAAAAATAAATTAAAACTTTATAAATAAAAATAGAATTAAAATTCTTTATAATAAAAATAAAAGTTAGACCTTATATAAAAGGGGACGCATAAGCCAAACCTGGCTATAAAACAAAATACATGTATAAACAAAAATGATGAGATTGATAATATCTGAGGGTCTGAAACGCATGCGAAGGAGTGGCGGGAGGAGGAGAAGTGGTGGTTGCAGGCGGGAGGGCGGCCACCGCCAAACCTGCAGTTATAAACCGCAGAAATAATCTGAGAAGGGGGGGTGGAACAAGGGAGCTAAAAACCAAGAGGAGGAATTCAGAAGGAAGAAGGTCTACCATTGGAAGAGCTTTAATCACTCTGAGGTTATAGGCACGACGGACAGTGAGCTCCTGTGAGAAGCTTACTAGATTGAGCAGCCAGGCTCTGCTAAGTCTGGCTAGGTGGAATTGGTCTTCCGATAATTAGAGCAGAGCAGTAGCAGCGTCATCAACTACACCAGATCCGATAGCAGTGCAGGTAAGTACCTGCTTTAAATTTTATTGTTTCCGCATTTAAGTTTTTTTTGGTTAATACATTATTGATGTTTCTCATGGTTGATTAAGATTCCGCTAAATTGTTTGTAGAAGTAGATCAAGTGTTTTGCTTTAGTACATTGCATTACCAGGTTGATCTACATGGTATCAAAGCTAGCTGATTTGTAGAAAAATTTCTACATGGTATCAAAGCTAGCTGATTTGTAGGAAAAATTCTACAAAATTCTACAATCTTGATTAAATACTTGGTTCATTTCATTGTTATCGTCTTCAATCACTCCCTTTCTGTAATAGATCTCACTCGTATTCTCATTTCCTTTATCACAAAATACTTAAGCGAAATCCAATAAATCACGTCTTAATCAGATTATACCCGTAGATCTCCTTATCGTCTGATCCACAATAAACCTGACCAATCATTGTCCAATTCATTTCAATGCTTGAATTTATGCACTAAATATCTCCATCGTCGATCTATCTGACTTGATCCAACGGCTATCGAGTCGTCTCAGTACTTTATGCGCTCCCAATCTCCACCATTGATCAAACCCCCATGATTTGACGGCTATCGCGCAATCTCGTGTGGATTCTTGCACAACTGATATCCACCTGAGAGCACGTGAGAAAAGTGGTTTCCCATGCTACATGTCATTCACTTAGGCTAATTACGCAAAATTTAGAAATACAGCTTACAGCTTTGAGGGCGCGCGAGAAACTGCTTACCGCCTACGGAAACCCGCTCCATCATTCTGCACGTTTTTTTTTTTTACCTTTTGTTGCCACGTGACTTGATGTGATCCATCCATCTATTCACTTCATCTTCACGATAAGATCTCCACCACTCATCTTCTGATTAGTCATGTTAGTCCATCTCTTGACTTAAGCTCTCATGATAAGATCTTTGTCATTCATCTCCCATTAGTCTTGTTCGTTCATCTATTGACTTAACCTCTCACGATAACCTCTCGCGATAAGATCTCTGCCATTCATCCTCCGATTAGTCTTGTTCGTCCATCTCTTGACTTAACCTCCCGCGATACGATCTCTACCATTCATCTTCCGATTAGTCCTATTCATCCACCTCTTGACTTAACCTCCCCCGATAAGATCTCCGCCATTCATCTTCCAATTAGCCTTGTTTGTCCATCTCTTGACTTAACCTCCGACGATAAGATCTCCACCATTCATCTCTCGTTAGTCCTGTTCGTCCATTTATTCACGTAATCTCTTGTGATAAGATCTCCGCTGCTCATCTTCCATTTTTACTGTTCGTTGATTGATCCAAAGGTTCCTATGCACTTCTACTTCATTACGTCCTCCTTTCACTGATTTCGATCTTCACTTGCTCTTCTGCTTCACTCCTTGCATGCTTGATTTTGCCAAAACACAAAAAATGTGAAAACAGACTTAGTTTAGTTTCCTTGCTTACAAATTAGTTTGGTTTGATGCTCTTTACTTCTGTAACTTAGATAACAGCATTAGGTTAGTGTTGATTTAGCAATTCTGCTTAGTTTAGCTGTTTAAATGATTAATTAGGATATGGTGTGATTTAACATTACATGTTTTCTTCATTACTGCAGTAGAGTAGCTCTCTTAGAATAGATTTGCTCTTCTTCCATCAAAGAATCAAGCTTCTTCTAACTCTATAGAAGTTTGGCTTGGAACCCCTGGGGTCTCTTGCCAGATGAACAAGTGACAACAGGCAGGACCTTCACTGCTACTTGTGCATATAGCATTGTCACCTCCAAGTTTGTATGAACCCCAGGCTGATAAGTAAAGCTGGTAGCCTAGGAGTTGCAACATCCTTGCTGCAATACTGACACTCATCACTTTTTGGTGCCATTGCTGGGGAGGTGTCAGAGTAGAATGTGATTACTGCTTTCTTTTCTTCTGTTTCTAGTCTTCAACTTTCTTCCATTAGTTTATTTCTGCAAAAGTAATCTAGTAGCTTCTTTTCTTTCATTTGTCATTATCTGCTTTCCTTTCCATTCTACAAGTAGAATCTCAATTCAACGAGTAGTTTCTTTCTGTCAGTAGTTTCCATTCAATCAACAATTTCATTTTTGAAAAGTACTTTCTTGCTAAAAAGTCTTCTAAAATCCAACTCAAAAACATTTCCTTTCATGCCTTGTAGGAGTAGGGACAATTTAGAATAATTCTTGCCAAATACCCCCACTGCATCCAACGTCCAACCTTCTTTCTTCTTCGATGGCTGTGAACTGGAGGAACCTTTAGGTGAGCAACCTCACATATTTGAATAACTTATAGGGGAAGAAGAAGAACCCATTCCTACTGAACCAATGGCTGAAAACCGAAATGATAGAGGGAATAGAGAGAGATTTGAGGGTGCCTTCCTCATTAGGGAAACCAATGAGGACACTAAGATGAAGAATATAAGCCCCTCTACTCTACCTCATTTCCATGGCTTGACCACGGAGGGCCATGACACTTTCATATTTGAGTTTGTTGTTATGTGCCAAACCTATGACTATACAGATGATGAGAAAAAGTTAAAATTGTTTCCATCTACCCTCAAGGATGCAACATTGGGCTGGTTCATGAGTTTACCTAGAGATAGCATCACAACTTGGGCTTAGATGCAACAGGCTTTTAACAAAAAATATAGGGACTATTGTAGGTCAAAGGATACTAAAGAAGAGATTTTCAGGATGATCATGGGCCAGGATGATTCCTTAGAAGACTATGAAGAAAGATTCCAGCTTTGTTACAAAAGGGCTAGGTGCACACTTGACCCTGAGTCACTAAAGCTGGTCCTGCTTAGAGCAGTAAGGGAAGATCTTTTGGATACCTTACATTTGTTAGTAGGAGGAGATATCTACCAATTACCCTATGAGGATATCAAGATTGTCTTTAGAAACCATTCTAGGGCAACCACGAAAAAAAGTAGGGGTAGTCAACCTATAACCAGTACATCATCTTCCAACTCATCCATCAAGGGTGAAATTGGAAATATGTTGGAAGATTTCAAAAGTGAGATGTTGCAAACCCTTGCCTTGCACTTGGACACCATGAATATCAAGAGGAAGCAAGATGAAGCTAAGAGACCCTTGGCCATATTTTTTCCTAGATGCACCAAGAGGCATTCTAGGAATGAATGTCCATTGAACTGCATTGATATTTGCTCAGTCTATGAAGAAAACAACTCCACAGACAAGTGTCCTTCTTTACCCAGACTCAAAGATGTATATCAAGGAGCTGAAGGGGTCACTGAGTAGATTTGCTACATCAACCAAAGGAGACCTCTTGGGCCTAGACCATACCAGCAGGGTATGCAAGGGTCATCACATGCATATTACAACCCCAACCAAACCACAATTATACCTTCTTGGGGAACCCATACTCATCCTTCTTGGTCTACACCCCCTCCTTCATCCTATGCATCTCAGTATCTTAGTATGTGGAATACCCCACACGAGGGGTGGAGGCCCCAATACAACGATGCTCCAACTCTATTGCCTCCACCACCTACCCAACCACAACTCCTACACTCTGCTCCACCCAAGCAACCCCAGATGCCTACCTAACCAAATCTGAACTCAAACAATAGGCAGGCTCAACGAGTATACAGTGGAGAGACATCATACCCAGCTTATGCTGTAAAAATCCAGGAGATCAACCTAAGATCTGGGAGAATTCTCCCAGATAACCAACCTCCCTCTCCACATAGGGAGGTTGACGAAGAAAGAGAGGAAAGCAACCTTAAAGTAAATCCACCCTTTCCTGAGAGATTAGCCTAACCACTCTAGCCTACCCCAAAATAACTTGAACTTCTAGGAGAATTGAAAAATCTATGTGTAAATACCCCCCTTCTCCAAGCAATAAAAGATGTTCCCATTTACAATAAGTTGATTAAGGAGAAGTGCTTCAAGCATCCAGGAAGAAGAAAAAGGGATGCCCCTACCATTAATGTCATTGGGCAACGTCTGACTTAATGCTGGGGTAGGTAATATGTCCAAAATATTTGGACCCTGGAAGCCCTGTAGTAGATGTGCACATCAATGGCGCCATTGTCCCACACACTCTGATTGATCTTGGGGCTGCCATTAACGTGATGACCAAGGACACCATGCTCAAGATCAACCTCCAAGGGTCATTGAGGAAGACCACAACAGTTCTACAACTTGCAGACTGTTCCACAATCACTCTCGAGGGAATTGTGGAGGATGTGATGGTCTCCATTGACTCCTGGGAGTACGCTGCAGATTCCCTAGTTCTCTAGCCTAAGACTAAGATTACTGGTTACCCTCTCATCCTTGGGAGGCCATGGTTGGCCATAGATAATGCTTAATTGGCTGTGGAGCTGGGAATATGACCATCAAGAATGGGCATATGTCCAAACATTTAGTCCTATACCCTCCTGCTCAACCTTCTCGAGAGCATGATTTACCTTTATGGTTGGAGTAGGAGGAAGAAGATGAGGCTTATTTAGCCCAACTTTATGCTTTGGAAGCAACCATAGGAGGAGGACAACAAGATGAAGATGACTTAATTGAACACCTGCTCCAAAGACCAACTCCTAGTTCATTACCATTAGAAGAATAAGTAAGGGATGCTTATAAAAATCATCCAATTGACTTATGCTTGGCCAATTCCAACCCACTCCATGTCAAGACCATAGAATTTGGCCTAGAGAAAACTTTGAAAATTAATCCATCTCTTTTTGCTCTTGAAGAGGAAAAGTTATGCAACATGTTGAGAGATAACCTAGAAGCCTTCGCTTAGAGTTACTAGGAAATGAATGGAGTACACCCCTCAGTTTGTACTCACCACATATACATCAAAGAAGGTTGCAAGCCAGTCCGACAACCACAAAGGAGGATGAATCCGACTCTTAAAGATATAGTCAAAGAAGAACTGCAAAAACTGCTAGATGCAAGATTCATTTACCCTATCTCTGATAGTGAGTGGGTCTCTCCTTTAGTGTTAGTTCCCAAGAAAAATGGTAAGTGGAGGATTTGTGTTGACTACAGGGAGTTGAACAAAGCCACAAAGAAGGATCATTTCCCCCTACCCTTCATTGATCAAGTGCTACATGGCCTGGTAGGGAAGAAGTTATTTTCTTTCCTAAATGGATTTAGCGGGTACAACCAAATCCAAATCTGCCCAGAAGACCAGGATAAGACCACATTCACCTATCCTTGGGGTTCTTTTTCCTATAAGGTCCTTAATTTTGGCCTATGCAATGCTCCTGCCACTTTTCAGAGAACAGTCTTGAGTATTTTTGCTGAATTAGTACATGATGTGGTGGAAATCTATATGGATGATTTTACACCTTATGGTTGTGATTTTCGAGAAGCCCTGACTAACCTAGGCAAAGTATTGCACAAATGCATTGAAATGAACCTGTCTCTCAATCTAGAAAAATGTGAGTTCTTAATGACTGAAGGGACAGTGCTAGTCATTCAATATCTCAACAAGGATTGCAGGTGGACCCAAACAAAATAAAAATCATCCAAAGGGTCCCACCTCCTCAAAAGCAAAGGGATGTCAGGCGTTTCTTTGGGTTAGATGGATACTACCGAAGGTTCATAAAGAACTTCAACAAGTTGGCCTCTCCTTTATTTGGGTTGTTGGCCAAAGATTCTAAGTTTATATGGTCAAAGAGCTGTCAAGAGGTCTTAGACATTTTAAAGGGTAAGTTAATCACTGCACCAATTCTTTGAGGCCCAAACTGGGCCCTCCCTTTTCATACTCATGCTGATGCCTCACACAAAGTCATAGGAGCAGCCTTAGGTCAAGTAGAGGATAAATTGCCCTATGCCATCTATTTTATCAATAAGAACCTGTCAAAGGCTGAGCTAAATTATACTGTGACCAAAAAGGAACTCCTAGTTGTTGTGCATTCATTAAACAAAATTAGGCATTACATTACAGGCTACCAATCATTTGTGCATACTGACCATGCTGCAATCAAATATTTAATGAATAAACTAGATGTGAATGCTATAATTATAAGATGGTTGCTTTTATTACAATAGTTTCATCTAACTATTGTTGATAAGCCTGACAAGGAAAATGTTGTTGCATACTTTCTATCTAGGATGAATCTGCCTGTAGGTGAAGAAGGAATGGTGAATGACCAGTTACCAAACGAGAATTTGTTTGCTATTTCAGTTCTCTCCCCATGGTTTGCTGATATATCAAACTATTTGGTATCAGCACAGTTCCCACCAAACTTGCCCTCCAAAGAAAAGAGCAAGATAGTCAAGAAAAGCGCCCCCTTCACCTGGATTGGGGAAAAGCTTTTCAAACTTGGCCTAGATCAAATCTTGGGAAGGTGTGTAAGGGAAGAGGAAGTTTTTGACATCCTTCTGACCTATCATGATGGGCCTTGTGGAGGTCACTTTGCAACAAAGATGTTGTGGAGGTCGCTTTGCAACAAAGAGGACAACATTCAAAGTGTTACAAGAAGGCTATTATTGGCCCACTCTTCATTAAGATGTGAAAAAGTACATTAGTTAGTGTGATCAGTGCCAAAGGATGGGAAAGCCTACTCCAAGAGAAGAAATTCCCTTACAACCTCAAGTGAATTTCGAGTTTTTTAACAAGTGGGGCATGGACTTCATTGGGCCTATCAACCCTCCTTCAAAGCAAAAACAATAAATCATTGTGTGCACTAATTATTTAACTAGGTGGGTTGAAACCAAGGCAATTAAGGTAGCAACATAAGAGAAGGTGTTTGAGTTCTTAAGGGAGAATGTATTCTACAAATTTGGGTACCTTAGAGAGCTAGTCACAAACCGAGGCAGTCAGTTTACCTCCAACATGATTGAAGAACTGCTCAGCCATCACAAGATCAAGCATAGGACCTCCACTCCTTATCATCCTCAAGTTAATGGGTAGGTGGAGGTGACCAACGGGACACTAGAGGGCATCTTAACCAAGGTAGTGAGCAACAACAAGAAGGATTGGGCAGAGAGACTAGTTGAGGCCACCTGGAAGACCACCACTGGATTTATGCCCTATGAGCTGGTCTATGGGAAAAAGGCTTTGGTTTCCATTGAGTTTGAATATCACACATTGAGGATGACAACCCAACTAGATATGGATCTCAGTCATGCACAGAAAGAAAGATTGTTCCAATTGAATGGCTTGGATGAATTCAGAATGCATGCCCTCCTACATATAGAGATAGTTCAGCTTCAGAGGAAGATATGGCATGATAAACATATTAAGGAGAAGTAATTTCAAGAGGGTGATTGGGCATTGTTATATGATTCTAGGTATAAAGACTTCAAGGGGAAGCTAAGGACAAGATGGCTCAAACCTTATGTGGTGGAAAGATGCCATGAAAATGGTTCAGTGCAAATCAGAACTATAGATGAAGAATCCATTCCATTGCTTGTCTATGGACACCGATTGAAAATGTACAAGAGGCCTTTATCAAAACAAGAGTTCATTGACAATATCAATAAGATAGTGATGATGGTGGAGCAAGTTCCAGCTCCTCACTTAGCAGGCCACTGAGAAAAGAAAAAAGAATAAGGATTCAGGTGAAAACCTCCATGAGGCGCCTGAGTCCCACCTTTGGGTTGAAAACCTCGTGAGGCGGCCCAATGATGAAAGAAAAAATGAAAAAAGAATAAGAAGATCCCTGGGTGAAAACCTTCCTTGAGGTACCTAGAGAAAACATCTAGGGTGAAAACCTCACTGAGGCAACCTATGTGTTTTTCAAAAGAAAAAAAGAAAAAAGAAAAAGACATAATTGTTATTTGCAGGTGGCGAGAAAGACAATTAAGGAGCAAAGAGAAGATCCAAAGGGAACCCTGCCACACATATATTCATCTCCTCCACTCCTTACCATGCATCTCTCCATCAATTCCATTGTTTTTTCACTTCATTGCTTCTATTTAGGCGAAGACTATGTTTTCTAGAGGATCCCCCGAAACCTACAGGAAGCAATCCGAGGGTGAATGGTAGGTTGGTTAGGTCCTGTAGCAGCCTATCCAAAAAAATATCAATCATCAACTATAGGTCTTCACCAGGATGATCCAGGAGCTCCAGACAGCAGACTCTAGACAACAGACAACAGAGGAGGAAGAAGAATGACCATGTAGCAATTAAACAATGCAGCACATTTGATCTTCGACAACTGTAGCATGGCATCAAGACCACATCTAAGTATCCCCTTCACTCACTCATATGCGTAATTTGATCAAAAGTTGTAAAGGTTACGAGGTAGTTGGTTTATAATTGAAAAGGTGGCCAATGAACTTGGCCACCTTCGACAAAGCAGATAGTCAGGTGGCAAAAAGGAAATTCTTTTTAAAATCAAAAGAGAATGCAAGAGTCCGAAAACAATGATTTATTTTTGATGGCATTCAAATCCGATGTAAGGTGGGGCCCCGAACCATATTAAAGTTCGAGCGATAGCACAAGATTTAAGTAAGCGTGGGTTCGAGAGGCAGATAAAGTGCTTTGCGGGGAGCAACGAGCACGACTTACAACTCAAGCTCAACCATCGCAGTTGACCATGACATCAAGGTGTTTGACCGAGATCTACGACCTAAGATTGCTGCGGGGGGTTCAAGCCTGATGAACATCCCGTACACTCCCTACCCCCGTAGCAGGCCACCTAAATCGCTCCACTCTATCTCATCTCCTCCATGTCATTCGCCACCCTCATTCATTACTGTCCACCTCATTCACCATAACCCGTCACCTCATATGCCATTCCATAGATACAATATTTTTTATGGCTACCATATTAGGATGCTTGAAGAATTAAGATTTGGGGTAGAAACACTAGTTCACCGAAGACTCAACATACCCTATTTCTTGATGTAATCACTCATAGACTCGAGCAACAAAGTAAAGGAAGGGAATTCCCAACAATTGGCTCACCATGGGTTGATCAGGATCCTCATTGAGAATGCCCTCCAAAACCTCCGGATCCCTATAACATGGTCAGTATTCAGAGACTTACCAACAGGGGATGACATCAAAACCCTCACCTATGATGTTAGTCCTTCTGTCATGGAGGAGGAGGCAAAACAAAAAGAAGAAGATACAAAGCTAGGTGGGGATGTGATGGATGAAGAATAAACTAATACAGAGGAACATGATGAAGGAGAAGAGAAGGAGGATGATGCTAAAACAGAGGAGGAAACGAAGGAAGAAACTGCTGGAGATAAGAAAGAACAACAAGAGGAAGAAGATAAGAAAAACAAAGAGGAAGAAGGCATTGAAACAAAAGGGGAAGAACATGAGGAGGAGTCACCTAGGGTGTCTCCAGAGGCCCCTGAGAGGGAGGTAGCATTTGCCTTCACTGCTCTCAGCACCCCAGTCAAGCAAAAAGGGAAAATAAGGAGGCAAACCCCTCTATATTTCAGAACAAGAAAGAGCACAAGAATCAAACAAGGGTAGCTACAAATATCAACAAAAATCCCTACTGACATTGAAGGTTCCCCTACACCAAGGGACAAAGAAGCAATAATGAGAGATCAACTCAAGAGGGAAAATGCATGGCTGAGAGGACATTTGCAGGAAAGGGAAAACCAACTAGCATGTATGGCTAGCCTCTCCTTGGAGGCCATCCAGTGTAGGATGCCAGCTAAATCCTATGTTCTTTACCTCGGAGAACAATGGCTGCAATTTCATATTAAAACACTAGCACAAAGGGGCACCATGCCATTTCAGGACTACAGGCAGTTTATTGATCTTTGTGATCAAAGTACACTAGAGGATAGGGCCAAAATGGCTGAATTTTACTTGCACAACAAGGCTCTCACAGACAAGAATGTTTGGGATCCTGATGCTAAGCTAGGAGATCTGCAAATTAATGGTTTTGGCATCATGGATGAACCATGAGGAGTCAAGGGCTGCAGAGATGAAAATAATATTGGCCAGAGAGCAGAATGAACCTCTTTTCATCGGAGATGAACAATCAAATCCCAAGGCCCTAATCAACACCCATAATCTAATTGCAAACGATCCTCAGCTAGCACCTACATATCTTGCTGCCCAAGAGCAGTCAATTTCACATTTTGAGCATATGTTTAGGCTGCTAGGCGATGATAATATACATGCCTGCTCAAGGAGATGGAACACATTGCCACACAACTTGAAGATCAGAGAATATCACTCCCCTCAAAGGTTGAGAGAGGAACTCAACATGACACATATGTATAAGCAATCAATGCAAAGGTTGAAGGTCAATTGGATAGGCCTAAAACTCAGTCCACCATTACTACTAGGAATGCTAGAAGGGAGAAAAGAAGAAGAGGAAAAGAGGCAGTGGGAAGAAGTAGAAAGGAAAGCAGGCTTCTATGCATAAGAAGAAGAGACCACAACAGAGGCATGGGATGCCAGAGAGGCTACCAAAGCCATGAAGGACATGGACATTGACTAAGTTGCTCAGAGGATGAGCAACACTTTCAGCAGGGGGGTGATGATGAGCCTCATCATTGGGTAATTATATGGCCCTTAATTCACCTCCTAGCTTAGTCAAACCAACTATTCTCACAACTTATTGCATACTTTTGATTATATTTTGTTTATGAGATAAGTTAGAGTTGGATATTTTGTTTTGTGGTCTAATGTGCATGTAACACGGGATTAAAGGATAAAAGCAAGGAATTTTAGCAAAGGCCTTGGTCAAAACTCAAATGGGACAAGGGAGAGGAAATATAGGAGTTAAATCCTCCTCATTTACTACCCCTCCATTCGAATATTCCTTCATCGTCTTGGAATGCAACCAGCCAAATCATGAGGACTAGAAGGCAGCCAAGCAAGTGAAAGTCAAAGCACCAGTTATCTCGAGTTTGGGATTCGAGCCTCCCTAATTTTAAGGAAGTCATTGGAGACTTCAGTCGTATAAGTATAGAGGCCTCGGACCTCAGTAGGATTCAGACTTTTGATTGTAAAATTCTACTTTATTTTCGAGCTGCAAGACTTGTGACAATTTTTTATGTTGTCCATTGTTTTGACATTAAGAATGATTTTTGTTTTGAGCCAGCACTGAGTTAACTCATAGGGGTGAAGCTCTTGGGTTAGGGCCCAACCCTAGCAACTAAGGCTCCTCTTTATTATACATGTATGCTAGCATAGGTTCATGGTTTAATTGTCTGTTTGCTTAAGTAGTTGCATTTCCATTACAACAGTATAGAGTAGATTGGTCGTGTTTCAGTTTTCTAGTTATCGCATGAGCTTTGGAGTTTGTTTTCTTAATTCAGTACTTGGTTCATTTCATCGTTATCATCTTCAATCACTCTCTTTCTATAATAGATCTCACTCATATTATCATTTCATTCAGCACGAAATTCTTAAGTGGAAGCCAATAAATAATGTCTTAGTCAGATTATACTCGTAGATCTCCTTACCGTCTGATTCATTTCAACGCTTGACTTTATGCGCTCCAGATCTCCACCTTCAATCTATCTAGCTTGATCTAATGGCTATTATGTTGTCTCAATACTTTATGCACTCCCAATCTCCGATGTTGATCAAACTTGCATGATCTCATGGTTATCCCGCAATCTCGCATGGATTCGTGCATGATTGATATCCGCCCGAGAGCATGCGAGAAATTGGTTTTCCCATGCTACGTTTCATTCACTTAGGATACTCAAAATTTAGAAATACAACTTACATCTTAGAGGGTGCGCAAGAAACTTCTTACCGCATACGAAAACCTACTCCATCATACCACACGTTTTGTTTTTTTTTTTTTTGTTTTTTTTTTGTCGCCACGTGACTTGATGTGATCCATCCATCTATTCACTTCATCTCCACGATAAGATCTTCACCACTTACCTTCCGATTAGTCATGTTCGTCCATCTCTTGACTTAACCTCTTGCAATAAGATTTCTACCATTCATCTCCCATTAGTCATGTTCGTCCATCTATTAACCTATCGCGATAAGATCTCCACCATTCATCTTCCAATTAGTCTCGTTCATCCATCTCTTGACTTAACCTCCTGCGATAAGATCTTCGCCATTCATCTTCCGATTAGTCATGTTCGTCCATTTTATGAAACCAGCTCACAAAAAGATAGAAAAGATAGTTGAACGCCTTAGAATTCAGCCTCTTCGAGGGGGAAACCTCCTTTACATTACACAAATGAACAATTCTTGGATGATACAAATGACATAACCTCCTTCCTATATATAGGAGTCTAAGGGGACATAATATAACCAAGCCAACCTAACAATAATAATATAAAGCCACAAAAATAACAATAGAGGGATTCTATGGGGCACAATAATAACAATATGGGGAAAATAGGGGCACAACAATAATAATAAGAGATACAACGACAATAGTAATAGGGGAATCACTAGTATTATAGGGACCTAACATGCCCCTCTCCTCCAAAAAAGTGTTGTCTTCAACGCTTGAGTAGTTATGGATGCTTTTGTATAAAATTCTCATCCTCCCATGTGGAATCTTCAGCAGATAAGTTCTTCCACTTGATGAGATGCTTCGAAATTGATTGATTTCGTAGTTGTCGAGTCCTTGTCTCTGTGACTGCTTCCAGTTCCAATATAATTTTTCCTTCCTCGTCAAGTAATATTGTTTGAACTGGGAGCTTGTCGCCTATAACCTTCTTTAAACATGAAACATGGAAAACTTGGTGCACTCGGGAAGTTGCAGGAAGCTCCATTTGTATGCCATAGTACCAATCTTGTGCAACACCTTGTACAGACCATAATACTTTGGTGATAATTTATTATCCTTCTTAGCTTACTTAAGGGACATTTGTTTATATGGTTGTAGCCATAGGAATACCCAGTCACCTACATCAAAACTTCTTTTGCTACAATGTTGATCTACCTATTGTTTCATTCTATTCTGCACCAACATGAGGTTATCCTTTAAGAGTTGGAGAACTTCTTATTGATGCTCGATGTGATGTTCCACTGCTTGAACCTTAGAATTTTCTCTTAAATATGATGTGATGGATGGTGGTTGATATCCATAAAGTGCCATAAATGGGGTCATTTTTATTTTACTATGGAAGGAAGTGTTATACCACCATTCAACCAAAGGCAACCAATTGACCCATTGTGTCTGTTTATCAGATATAAAGCAACGAAGATATCCTTCCAAACATTTGTTTACAATCTCAGTTTGCCCATCATATTGAGGATGATAAGATGAGCTATGAGTTAACTGAGTACCAAGACAAGAAAATAATTCTATCCAAAAATTTCCAGTGAAAATGGGATCTCTGTCACTGACAATAATCTTTGGGTTTCCATGTAGCTTTTGAATTGTTTCCATAAATGCAGTAGAAACTGTACTAGCTTTAAATGGACATGATAATGCACAAAAGTGTGCATACTTGGTAAGTCTGTCAACTACCACCATGATGACACTCTTTCCCTCAGACTTGGGTAAACCTGTGATAAAATCCATTGAAACCTCCTCCCAACGATGGCCTGGAATGGATAAAGGCTGTAATAGACCTGGGGTCTTAACTGTTTCAAATTTATTTTGCTGGCAACCAAACATTCTGCCACAAACTTTTCAATATCTGATTTAAGGACATCCCAAAAAAAAATTCTTCTTAACCCTGTGGCAACTTTTTAAAAATCCTAAGTGCCCTCCTAAGGAAGAAGTGTGCAATTCCATAAGAATATTTTGTTTGAGTTGGGAATTCTTACAGAGGTATAAGCGATCTTTGTACCATAACGAATCATTTTTCCAGCTAAATGTAGATGTACTGGAACCTTGTTGTAAATTTTGAATAAGTGCCCACACTTTTTCGTCATTCTTCCATTCCTCCCTTGCTTCATTTATCCAATCTAGTTGGATAATAGAAATGGCACATAACAATGCTTCCACATCCTCATCCTTTCTTGAGTGTGCATCTGCCACAACATTTTGCTTCCCTTTTTTGTAGATGATTTCAAAGTCATAACCCAACATCTTTCTGACCCATTTTTGTTGTCTTCAGAGGATAATCTTTGTTCTAAAAAGTATTTAAGGCTATCATGATCTGTTTTTACCTTGAAATGTCTTCCCATTAGGTAGGGTCGTCATTTCTTAAATGCATGTAGTATTGCCAACATTTTCTTCTCATAAAAAGCTTTGTGTAAATACTTTCCCTTGATTAGACGAATTTCGAAAGCAATGGGTCTTTCATCTTACATTAAAACAACACCAATTCCATTTCCTGAAGCATCACATTCCACAATAAAGGTTTTTGTGAAGTCCGGTGTATCTAAGACCGGTGCTTGGCACATTGCCTCTTTAAGATGTTCAAAGGCCTTTGTTGCTTTTGGAGTCCATGGAAATGCATCTTTCTTCAGTAATGTTGTTAGAGATGCTACTATTCTCCCATAATTCTTAACAAACTTGCGATAATACCTTGTCAACCTAAGAAATCCTCACAAATGCTTTATGAATGTGGGGATTTTCCATTCCTTAATGGCTTTAATTTTGCTAGGGTCTACCTTAACTCCTTCATGAGATACAATATGACCCAGATATCCCACCTCTTGGACTCCAAAGAAACATTTGGATCTTTTTGCATATAATTGTTTCTCCTCCCAATAGTTGCAGCACCCTGTCAACATGTTCAACATGATCCTTCCAAGACTTGCTGTAGATTAGTATATCATGAAAAAATACGAACACAAATTTTCTAAGGAATGGTTTGAAAATGGAATTCATCAAACCTTGAAATGTTGAAGGTGCATTGGTAAGGCCAAAAGGCATGACCAAAAATTCATTATGACCCTCATGAGTTCTAAATGTTGTTTTCGAAATTTCTTTAGGCTTCATTTGTATTTCATGATATCATTAACAAAGATCCAATTTGGTGAAGTAAATTGATCCATTCAATTCATCCAGTAATTCATCAATGATAGGAACGAGAAGCTTATCTTTAATAGTGAGCTTGTTGAGCTCCCTATAATCTGGACACATGCACCATGATCTATCCTTCTTGTGCACCAATACTACTAGAGCAAGAAATAACTTTGACTCGGTTGAAGTAAACCAGCCTCTAGCATTTCTGCAACCATATGTTCAATTTCACTCTTTTGGGCATAGGGATATCTGTATAGCCTAATTTTTGGAGTAACACTTCCTGGAATCAGATGAATAGCATGATCATGATCATGAATAGGGGGGAGACCCTTGGGAGTCTCAAATACCTTGGAATGATTGTTCAAGACTTTTTGGAGATCTGGAGAAATAGAAGATTGCAATGTGGAAACATCTAGCGAACATAATTGTATAATTACACCTCTTTGTTCCTTTTTTAGAAGCTTTGTCATACCATTAGAGCTGATTATCTTTCCCATTTTCCCTGCAATACCCTTGAGTTCAACTTCCTTTCCTTCCATAGAAAATTTCATGAAAAGATCTTGAAAAAATAAAACCTATTGTACCCAAGGGTTGTAGCCATTAGACTCTTAGTACAACATCATCACCTCCCATTGGAATGGAAAGCATTGGACTAGTCAATACATATCCTCCCATGGATAACTTGATATTATGGCACTTTCTAGAGCAATTTGTTGTTCCTCAATTCGCAACCATCACTTGACACTCTAGTGTTGGATATAAGAAGCAACTCAATTCTTTTTCTACCTTACAATGAATAAAATTGTGGGTACTTCCAAAATCAATCAACACTATTACCTTTTTCTTCTTGATTTTTCCTTCTATCTTGTTGGTTTGAGGAGTGGTAATTCCTGCTAATGCATTACAAGATATGATCAAATTCATTTCGTCTTTATCTAGGTTTTTTTCCGAAAGTATATCCTCTTCTTTTGACCTTTTTTGCTCCTTTTCTTCTTCCTCTTCACAATCTATGTAGAATAATTTCTTCTCAGCACACTTATGACATTTAGTGTATTTGTTATCACAACTGTAACAAAGCCCTTTTGCTCTTTTTTCTTCCAATTGTTGTGGTTTCAGCCTTATAGGTTGTGGAAGACTAGGGGCAACAACACTTCCATCTTTATAGTTGTAAGTGGTATGCTTCCTGGTTGCCATAATTTTGCTTTCCATTCTTATTGCTAACCTGAATGCCTTCTCTAAGGAATCAGGTTCCCAAAGAAGAACATCATGTTGGATATTATCCTTTAAAGTCCCTATGAACACATCAATCCTATGCTCCTTTGGAATATTTTTTACCCTTATGTT